>JBBJLS010070910.1:0-11508 GCA_037577275.1 Bryconaethiops microstoma | reverse complement strand
AGCTAATCCCATGTTTCCGAATAATCATCCCTAAGGGCAGCATGTACAAAGTAAATAAAAGAGGTCCTAAAACAGAATCTTGTGGAACACCATATTTTACTTTAGGTGGGTGCTGAGGATTCCCCATTAACTCTTAGCGGTCGGTCAAGTATGATCTAAACCAGGATAAGGCGGTTCCAGTTATTCCAACAAGGTTTTCTAGTCTGTCTAGTAAAATAACGTGGCCAATCATGTCAAATGCCGCACTAAGGTCAAGCAGAACTAACAGAGAGACAAATCCTCCCTGGTTCTTAGTTAGTTTAGAAATAGTACTAAACAGAAACCTGGGGTTGTTAGGCAGAGTGTGCCATGGTAAGTGCTTTGTTGTAGTCTCTAAGGTTCTCCTTCCAGGCGGTTTGGAATGATTCCAAATTAGTCAATCACAATTTGCGTTCTAGTCTGTGAGCATTTTGCTTTAAAGGATGTGTTTGATCATTATACCAGGGAGCCAGCCTTTTCTGTCTGACTTTTTTACATCTTAGAGGTGCGACGTAGTCTAGTTTGGATCGAAGAGAGTTCTCTAAGCATTCAGTTAGGTTATCTAGGTCTGCTGGACTAATCCAGGTCTCAGTAAGGCATAAGGTATCAAGATTCTGATCAGTTTTTAATTCGTTGACAAGAGCAGTTTTGGGGGCGAGCGATCTTATGTTTAACAGTCTCAACTTTAGATTTAGGTCTTAGGTGCTGAGCTTACTGGAAGTATGAGAGACATTAATTAAATTATTTAAGCACACTTTTTGGAATGTCCTACTTTTCTGTTTAGTTCGGGGGACAGACACAGTCTTGATATTATAAAACTTAGGGTGAAACCTAGGTGACGACTCAAGGCAGCTCGCAGACAGTCGGTTAAGCCAGTTTGTCTGCCGCCTGGCCCCGGCACTGGTTTGTCAGCAGCAACTATCTGAACTATGCTGCCGGCTAGCTAACAGACTATGGGCTATGCTGCAGGAGATGAGAGCAGCACCCTCCCGTGAGGGGTGGATACCGTCCCGGGCTAAGAGACCAGGCTTGCCCTCGAACGTGGACCAATTATCGATAAATCCCACACTGTTCTCCGATCATAATAAACACTCTTAGTGTATTACATACTGAATGCATTACATACTAAGTGAAATTCGACTGAGGAGGAAAGTTCAGTAAAACTGTTTGTTGCTTCACTAGTCAGTCCTGGTCTGGGTAGGTCAGGTCTTGAAGCTGAGGGTACAGGTTGGGTTCATGTTTCATTCCAGGCAGGCCTCTAGTCCAGACATTGTTCCTTTTTTTCTAATTAAACCAGGACATTTTGCCTTGACAATGCATATATGGTAATGCTGGCTGATGAGCAGAGCCTGTGTGAGATTCAGAAAACCTTTCATAAGAGAATAACGTATGAGAGGTGGTTTGCTAAGGAACAAATTTAGTCCACAAAGAAGAGAAAAGTTCTTAAAAATAGCTGACATAACAAAGCATACACACACACACAGACACACACACACATACACAATGGTCTGAATAGGTAAGTAGTTGCTCCTTCTTCCAGAGCAGATCGAGATGCCCTGACCTCTCTCCTTCTGTATCTCTCTATCGAGTCTCTCTCTCTCTCTCTCTCTCCCTTTCTCTCTACTCTTGTTCTCTCTCTATCCACTCTCTCTCTTTTCACTCTTTCACCTTTATCTCTCTCTAACTGTTTGTCAAAGGTTTTGGGACAGTAATTAGATAGTATAATTAGATAATAATTAGACAGTTCGACAGTACTGACTATAAATATTGTCAAAAGCCATACATTTTGTCCCTTTGGGCCAAAAGAGTTTCAATATGTGCTTTAAAAGGTGGCACTCTTGCCAGCATGCAAAATGTAACCATTACTTCATCACATGCCTACTTACCTCCTACAGCCAAGCCAGAGCAGCACAGTGAAAAACTTCCTTCTGACAATGTATTTTGAAGGTAAGTAGGGCTTTTGAAAAAATGCAAGCACTTTGGGCCAAAAAGGAGATCATAACATAAAAGGAGATCAGGTAGCTAACATTAGGAAGTTGAACATCACATTTGTATGGCATTCAGGACTTTTTATAGCATTATGGATGTATTTCTAAAGGCTGTATGATATACTTGAGTAGTGAATGCTGGGAACTGTAGTGAGAAAACAGTGATGCACACAAAAGTGATAAAAAATTGTAATTCTCCACTATATAACATGACAATTAAAATTAAATGCTGATTTTATGCTAAATGTTAAATGCTAATGTGAGAGAAATCTGGCAAAATTTACACTTTTTTTTACACTGAAAACATTTGACTTCAAATGCTCATTTGACTTCAAATAAGAATAAAATACATCAACATTCATTACCAAAAGTCAGTACTGCAGGACAGAAGTGTGATGGAATATGCAAATAATATAAACAATATGTACACTTTTTTCATTGTACATAAAATCAAACAATTCTCAGTCTAAAAAAAAAGGCAAAATGTGCCAAATACACACAATATATGTAAATATCTAAAATTCAAAATTCAAAGGCTACACGACACTCACAAGAACCTTTCATGATGACTGACATAAACCTACACGAACATTATGAAGGCTTCTTCCAGGGTGTTGGATGCATATGCGTATGTAGATTTATGAAAGGCTTATGTAGATTTTTGTACGGCCATGCAAACGATGTCCTTCAAGTTGTGTTACTGAACTTTCTTTAAGTCACTCATTCCAAAACTACCCCCAAACACACACAAACACACAAAATGAGCAGCAGTCAGAAAATGAAAAACTATACAAGAGAAAAAGAAACAGAGAAATTATTACAAGAGAGGACAGAAAGAATGATTTCTCCTCACTTGGACTACACATCCCTTTTAGTAGGTGTTGTCTATTATTCTAGAAAGAATAAAGACTGACAGAGTTCTAACAGGCAGGAAAAAAAAGAGAGTGAAAAATGACTAAAAGCTTGAATTATAAAGGACTGCTTGGAGTGATTGTTCCCAAAAGAACAGCGGGGTCCCTCCTGCACCTGCAGCTTTGGAGGAAGTGTTTATCCTAGCTGCTGAACACGTGTGTGTGTGTGTGTGCGTGTGTGTGTGTGTGTTTGTGTATGAGAAGCGGCCAGTGACTATCCTCCTTGGCCTCAGATGGAACTTTGTGGAAGCTGCCAGTGGAGCCTGGCAGGGCCTGAGTGGTCTTTTTTCTGATTGTGTGTGTGTTTATTTCCCAATGAAAGTGCACTCCACTATGCAGACCATGTCACCCTGACATTTTCTCTTTCAGGAGAAAAGAGCCTCATGCAGGAGAGCTCTTTCTGAACTGCAATAGCCTTTGATAATTGGTTTCTGGTCATCATGACATGACCAGGAGAGGCGGAGAGCAATGGCAGAAACACACATACACACAAACAGACACTCAAACACATAAAGAACGTTTTTTTTATTAGACATGGGGTCATAAATATGTCCCATAAGTGTTTTTAGTTTCTTTTAAAGTTTCCTTTTTTTTTTAATAACAGTAACGTAGTATACTACTTTGTTTATAACAGGAATGTAGTAGACTACTAACGAAGTATTTGTAAGCTATGCCCTCTCTAACCATGAGGTCTGAGAAAGTTATTACTGTGTTTCTTAAATCATTATCCTTTTGTGCAGTATCTTATGACATGACCATGTGCAATATAACAACATGTCAATATTACTTATCTTTATAATAATATACCTAATAGCCCCGTATATATACAGTATTTTGCACAATAATTTTTACAGTTTAAAAACTAGTTTTCTGTGTAAAAATAAGTACACATCCCAATTTAACACACAATTATTGTTGAATTTAACATGGGGGGAGGGGGATAAAATGAAGCCTGAGCAAAAGTTACAGCACATATTTAATCTTGACATATAAACAAAAATTATGCACTAAAACTGCAGAAAAATGCAACTAATTAAATGCATTCACTGTAGAGGACGTAGAGAATTCACAAAATCAACAAAACATGTCGGGTTTGATCGGATGTGTTCAATCTTATCCCCGTATGTATAACAATAACGTCCTAAAATGTGTAATAAAAGGCTAACCTATATCTAATTTTGTTTTTCAGTTGTATTTTTTAATGTATAAACAGCAAACCCATGCATACACATGCTTATGCAGACTTGTCTATGTGTAGATTTCCAGGTGTAATAAAAGCAATGATTGTAGCCAATGATGGGCAGATGAGGGCACGGTCCTTAGGCAATAAGCACAAGTCTCTGCATGAAGTAAATATGTGTGCTGCCTGCTTGCTAGTTAAGCGATACAGCAACAGTCCTCCCTTGCTCTCTCTGTCGCTCTGTAGCAGCAGCTTTCAGAAGCCAAAGCTCCGCTGATGTCTGACAGAGGTTACAGGCTCTTGGCTGGCTGACAAGAGAAAGATTTACCAAGTGTTAACTGCCCCAGCGAGACTTCAGCAAGAACACATGAGAGCTGCTAGAGGAATCAGCAGCATGGGGGACTGATTACTCCCCCACACACCTGTCACACACTATAACACACACTCGCACATACACTGACCATCAGAAGTTTGGGTACAGTTTTCCTTCTTTGGAAATTGTGCCACTTTTAATGATGTAAGAAAAGAATATATGCAAAAGTGTTATTATAAGATCCTATTTGCTCATAATCTTTGCATTTTAAGCTTTGGTGTAAGCAAATTGTGTAATCTAAACTATCATTAAAGCACACTAGAGTCTCAGGCACACGGGTCACAGGATGCGCAAGAGGAACCGGAAGTGAAGCGCATCACATGGTATAAAAGCCCAAGGTACGGCGGTAGCCATTGCTCAGCCATTGAGTCATCATCTCACCCTGCTAAATCATCCCTCCAAGACCGTGAGTACTCATGTTTCATACCTTTTCTGAGTGTGGGTGAGAACATGGATTCCAGTGGGAATCTTTACTCTCTTAGGGAGAGTTCTCAGATCAAAGCACGTGAACTACCTACTCTCTCGTGTAACTATGATTGGGGTTATCCTCCACACTCCATGGGTACATGGTTGGTCTCTCATATCTGTGACAGAATGACTGAGCCGCAAGCCGTAAACCCTGTGGAGTTCGCAGCCTTATGTGACGCCATAGCTCAGCAAGGAGCCATGATTAATGAGCTGAATCGGGATGTGTGGGCTTTAAGGGAGACTCTTCATGAGTCCTTTGTGGCTCGGGTTGAGCTTGTTCAACGAGTTGCCACTCTCGAAAAGGCCTATCATGAGCTTTCTGTTGAGCATCAGGCGCCATAGGCAGCATCCTGATCCTCCTCTTCTTCCTTTTCCCCTTCCTCTGTTGAACCATAATTCTCAATACCTGATAAATGTGATGGTGGGGATAGGAAGGATGAACTTGCAGGGTAGGAAGCTTCCCATCACCGTTGAGGGACTAATACAACTCTGCCTCTGGATTGACCAATGGATGAACTCTCACTCATGGCCCGCTCCCCATACCAACCCACCTGTCGCTCCACAAACCCACTTCCCTACCACTCCAGCTCCAGCCGCCGTGGAGGCACCACCTGTCAGTTCTTCATTCAGATCTTAGTAAATCATTAATTGTAGAGGTGGATGCATCCAATGTGGGCATAGGGGCAGTCATCTTCCAGCGAGGTCCAAATTTTCTCCAGAAAATTTAACCCCACTCAGCAGCAATACAGGGTAGGGGACTGTGAGCTACTGGCCATCAAGTGGGCTCTGGAAGAATGGCGTCACTGGCTCCAGGGCAGCGGTGAACCATTTACAGTCTGGACGGACCATTAGAACTTACTATCCATCCAACAGAAGAAGCAACTGAATCCCCGACAGGCAAGGTGGGCCATTTTTCGAACAGTACCAGTTCCACCTCTCTTACCATCCGGGTTCAAGGAACACCAAGGCTGATATGCTCTCACAACAACATGAGGCTGATGCTCCCCTGATGGATCCCACACCTGTCCTACAATCTTGGATCATTGTATTGCCTTTGAGATGGGAGCTGGAGGACCATATCCACCAGGCACACACCTTGGATCCCCCTCCAGCAGAAACACCTGGATGTCTTTATGTTACCACCACTCTCTGGCCTGAAATACTTCAGTGGGGTCACAACTCCGGCATCTCTGGCCACCCAGGAGTCCGAAGAACTGTCATCTTCATCCAGTGGGCGTTTTGGTGGCCATCGATGGCCGAAGATATCAAGGTTTATGTCCAGGCCGGTGTGGTGTGTGCCAGGGCAAAGATCTCTAATCAGTTGGCTTCCAGGAATCTCCAGACTTTACCTGTCCCCTGGCATCCCTGGTCACACATCGCACCAGACTTTGTCACTGGTCTGCCAGAGTTGGAATGCAAGAATACAACTGTCGCCATTGTGGATTTATTTTCCAAGGCTGGTGGCTCTTGCCGGACTCCCCTCTGATAAAGAGACAGCTGAATTAATATTAGAACATGTAGTTCATTTGCATAGGTTCCCCAAGGACATGGCCTCAGAGATGCTTTGTAGCAGACACTCCTTGGCCTGCTACCTCATTTGTGCTGAGCTTTCTCATAATCTCCAGACCTCCTCTGGCACTGGGCTCAGTTCATTTGAGGTATGCCACAGTATCCAACCTTCAAGAGCCGGAAGTTGATGTACCGTCAGCCCAATAGTTGGTCCACCAGTGCCGGCAGCTCTGGAAATAGGCCAGGTCTTGGGTGCCCGGTTTGTCTTGGATCCATCTCTCATTCAGGACTATCGTTGTAGGGTCTCCTCCCAGTCGGGTCCGTCTGGTGACAGTCCTGGAAAGGGGAGTACTGTCACGCACACGGGTCACATGATGCGCAAGAGGAACCAGAGGTGAAGCGCATCACATGGTATAAAAGCCCAAGGTACTGAGGTAGCCTTTGCTCAGTCATTGAGTCATCATCTCACTCCACTAGATAATCTCTCCAAGACCATGAGTACTCATGTTTCATACATTTTCTGTGTGTGAATGAGAACCCGGTTTCTGGTGGGAATCTTTACACTTTTAGGTAGCGTTCTCAGATCAAAGTGTGTGGCTTGCCTGCTCTCTCTGTGATTGGGTTTATCCTCCACGCTACTCAGGTACACCGTTGGTCTCTCATTTCTTTGACATAGAGGCACATTTGGACTGGACTGAATAGTGAAGGGGATACCTATCATTACATTAACTAAATAACTAAATTACATTAAATAAAATCAAAAAAGCACTAACATCTAGATCTAAACTACCAAATGAAGAGAGAGTTTTGTTGTATGACAGTCATTGTTATATGATCATAGAAAACTAATATATGACAATATAATGATGATATTGTGAAAGCAATGCTTCATATTTGTAACTACCTTAAAACTAATTTCTTTAACCAGCCTGCTAGATGTTGCAGAACCTGACCAGCTTTTTCTCTTCAGTCTTGCTTTGGTGAGCAGCGGTAGTCAAAGAGCTTATTTTACAGCATAAGGTGATATCTGCCCGGAAAATCATATATCTGTATTTCCAGATGGAACTGAAGTTATTTCACCTCTGAGTGAAAAATAGTAAATCATCCTGTAAATTTCTCTAGCATGGCTGATCCAGATGGAGATAAATTACAGAGTAAATCTTTTTTTGAAACCCTATTGGAACATCTGAAAGATCTGCGTACTGAGGAGGCATAAAAGGTATAGCTTTTGACTTTACTGCCAATTAGTACAAAGAAAATATGCTAATTTTTATTCAAAACATGACCTAACATTCGGGAGTACACATAAGCCCAGTGTTTGTTCTGGGTATTGAAAAGTAGTATGTCCTTGTTCTATTGACCATACATACCCTGAATATGTGATTGGGCCTCCTTGTTCTGATCCTCTAAGAGTTCCTGATTCTTGACCTGGTTCTCCAGCCCCTGAGCCTGCAGGTGACCGGTATCCAGGCTTGACTGCAACACCTGAACATCCCCCTGAAGTTTCACAAGCTTCATCTCTGTCCTGTCCACTTTTTTTTCGCAGTTTAGCTATCTCTGAAAGCACAGAATTGTTTTGAGAAACACCACCAGATACCACTTGAAATCAAAATGGACAATAGTAACTAGTAAAAAAGCTTCCATACATTTACAGCAATTGGCAGATGCTCTTATCCAGAGCGAAAAAATGTCCTTCATACTAGTGAGCCTAGACTTAAAATTAAGAGCTAACACTCTACCAGAGAAGGAGTTAGTTCTCCCCCACCATATCAGATCACACACAGAAGACAGTCAGTTTAGTTTATGACATGAACATGTAGATGTTCTCCTAAGTACTCAGTGAAGAGGTGGGTCTTCAGTCTACATTTGAAGATAGTGAGGGTCTCAGCAGTTCTGGTGGTCAGAACAAGTTCATTCCACCACTTCAGTGCCAAAGCAGTCCTGATGTACTTATTTGACCTTTGAGAAGAGATAGGTCAGTGTCCATAAATGCTTCCCAGTGTGTTTATGGAAAAAATTTTGGTTGACTATTGACCAGTATCGGACTTGTAGCTACAGTTCTAAACTAAAGAGGAAAACTTGGACTCCAAACATGTCTCCCCTGTGTTAGGGGAAATTGTGTAAATTAGACTTTTCACCATGAAAGTGTGCGCTCAGGCTGTGTGTTAAAATGTCTGATGGCTTGTGGGAAATAGTCCTCACACAGTGTAGCCAATCAGGCTTTAATGCTGCCAAATGGGAGCAGAGTGAAGAGTCTGTGTGAGACAAAATGTCTATGACTGAATAGTTCTAGCAAGAGTCCCTGTGGGCATCAATCTCATCAGGAGGCTGAGTGGGGTATGAAGTACAGAAGGAGAATGAATCACACATGCAGGTGGTTCAACTGGTTTGGGCTGGTCTTGGCAAAAGTCATGATTTAGATTTAGATTTTTTTAGAAATTACTTTTAAAGTCTTCGAAGTACATCAGTTTAGGATTAGTCAACCGACAGATCCGAGAAAGTACTCTAGCTCCTCCCAGCTCACATTGGCCTGTTGCTATGTGCCACACATTGCCAAAGACAATAAAATTTAATTGTCACTCATGCATTCATGACAGCAATTAAAAGAAAAAAAAGCTCAGATAAAAACACCTGTTCGTTCTGTAAGTCCTATACTGAGAAAAGTAAGAAACACATTGGGAGAGAACACACGCAAAAGAAAAAAATATGCAGAGAGCAGGAGAGCACGATTCTGTGATGCAGGAGTAAATGCCAGAGCTTTTTTTTTTACTGCTGCAGCACATGCAGGTCTTCTGATGTCAACAAAGCAGGCTAATGAGACAGCCGCACACACACATGCACACAGTGGCAAAACAAAGGCCCAGGGTTTGGCATAGTAATGACTGACATGCCACAGTTCAGAGGGCGGACATGGAAACACTCTGTTTAACCCTGAAATCTCTCAGCCACAAATACACATGTGTAATACATGCACACATAATTACTGAAAGATGCAATACATACTGTACTGTGCAAAAGTCTTGGGCACCTATGCAAATTGTTTAAAGTCATTTTTCACAGAGTGTGATTAAGAGTCTTTCTACTAGCAAAGTTAACATTAAAATAAATGCAAACAAACAATAAAGCAGTAAAAAGTATCAAGATTTGTTTTGTTTGAAAAAGCGTTTGGTTCCAGGTTTCTCCTTGATGGCTCCAGCCGATGCTTGGATTTGTGAAATTCCATCAGTAGCTCCTGACTTAATTTAATGAAGGACTGATTGAGTCAAACCAGGTTTCTAGTGGAAACTACAAGAAACACTGGCCTTCCACAAGGAACACAATGATACACTGTCCCTAAAAGCAGTATTTACTGTATAATATTATTTTATATTTATTCCTTTTAGCTTTATTTAGTATATTTATTAGTATTAATGTAAAAAAAAAAACTCTCAATGCTGATCTAAACAGTTTTAAATATAATTTTTGCAGATAACCAAATATTTTTCTACAGTACTATACTTTTCATATTTGCGCATTTTCATATTCACACATTCATACATGCTTGGGCGGTTGGCATGTGAGTGTATGTGTAACTACACTAGCATAATATGGTTGCCACTTAATGCAGGTGTCATTTGTATTGTTTGTATAGCGTGTGTTTGTTTTGATGTTTCCCCACTGGCTAAAGAGCCTCCCACCATCTTGACTGGGATAGCAGCTCTCCCCCCTGGCTCAAAGATTCCTGAGGTATGTTACAGCTACGAGGCCTCCCAGATCAGACACCTGAACAAGGGTTCCAGGGTTCCACTCAAGTGATGCTACATTACAGCCACAAGGCTTACCAGGCAAACCAGCCACCTGAGAAATTATACACTGCAGCTACAAGGCTTCTCGGGCCACAGACTCGAGTGACGCTACACTGCAACTACAAGGTTTTTGGGCCAGCCAATTGAGTGATGTCACATTGCAGCTACAAGGCTTCTCAGGCCAGTTACTTGAGTAATGCTACCGCAACTACAGGGCTTCTTGGGCCAGCCACTTGAGTGATGTCACACTGCAGTTACAAGGCTTCTCAGGCCAGCTACTTGAGGGATGCTACCGCAACTACAAGGCTTCTTGGGCCAGCCTCTTGAGGTGTGCTACCAAAACTACAAGGCTTCTCAGGCCAGCCATTTGAGTGATGTCACACTGCAGCTACAAGGCTTCTTTGGCCAGCCACCTGAGCAACGGTACACTCCAAATAAAATGCTACTTGGCATGAGTTATCTGAGCGATGCTACACCACAGCTACAAGGCTTCCCCAGCCAGCAACCAGAACAACACCAAAGATGCTATAGCTACAAGCATTACTTGGCTGGCAGCTTGAGTCAAGTATTAAAGCATTTGTGTTCAACGTTATAAAAAATCTATGCACAAATTGAACTATAAACTGTGTAACAATAGCGCCTAGCCCTGGAAACAGCTCTGTGTATTTGTTTTATGTTTTCCCTAAACTAGCACACCTTCAACTCATGATTCAACTAACTTGATTTAACTCATAAGCTAATATTCATGTCCTGAGTCAGGTGTGTATGAGCAGAGAAAACACAAAATAATGTGTACTATGGTCTCTATAGGGCAGGCACTACAAAGCTGCTGCTGCTGCTGCCCGGTAACAGGAGACAGACGGGCTGAGGGAGCGAGGTCTAAGAATACACTTTAAAGTGAGGAGCGGGTGGCAGGGCTGGAGGCAGAGAAAGCTTGGAGACACACATATAAACACACACCATCTCTCTCTGTTGGTGGTGAAAGAGACTATAGTGTGTTTGTGTGTTTAGATTTGCCTCAGACATGCACACATACATACATACACACACACACACACACACACACACACACACACACACACTACTTACTAAATTACCAAAGTGCTAATAACTGCACAATCATATATTAACTCTTTGTAAAATCATATAACTCATCTCCTTTTCTATCACTTTCTTTTGTATCTCTCTCTTTCACCTTCCTTATCTCTCTCTCTCTCTCTCTCTCTCTCTCTCTCTCTCTCTCTCTCTCTCTCTCTCTCTCTCTCTCTCTCTCTCT
>JBBJLS010070909.1:0-11509 GCA_037577275.1 Bryconaethiops microstoma | reverse complement strand
TTTTTTCTTTTTCTTTATTTTTATTTTTATTTTTGTTTGTCTATTTTAAATATATTTTGCTAATGTGCTGTTTTGGAAAAAAAAAGTCCCCACTTCCGGGTTCTTCTTCTTCTTCTGTTTACGTTACAGTTCTGGAAACAAGAGCCCCACGTGTGAGCAGTCAGGTCGCATCAGAGTATCTGGACGTACAGTGTGAGAACATGAATCGTGAGCTACGAACTTCTAACCCCAGCGATTGAGTCGTACAGTTTGAGCAGGAGCTGAATAATGCGACTGAAAAAAATCGCACAGTGTATGCCCAGCTTTACGCGTGCATTGCGCAGAGGAGAGATTTTTTTAAGAGCGCTATCTGTCACTTCTATATCTTCTGGTTGCATTTTGGCTGATTTTGGCGTCATGGCAAGACCACAAAAGAAGCGGAACAGCTTGGAAGAGATACATGCCCTGCTTTTTGACGTAGAATCGGACTGTGAAGAGAGGAGTGATGGCAGTTCAGAGGCTGGCAGCGTGGATTCAGCCTTGGAGGATGCCTTTGCGGAGGGGATCGATATCATCCTTGATGTGTAAGTGATCGTATGTTTATAAATTCACGTAATGCAAATTAATATTTTTTTAGTATGTTAGTATGTTGGCCTTTGCATTTAGATTAGAATTTTAGCATACAGTGCTTGTCACGTAGGAGAGAGAGAGAGATTCATTTATCCTGAAGAAAATCCATAGCATGTTGCATTCGCATTTCGAATGCAACAGGCTATTGTTTTATACACTATTGACCACACCCAATTCAAAATTAAAAATGTAAAAAAAAGTTCAGAAAAGACAAAATATTAAATGTATATAATGTATCATACTTTGGAAATGATGAGCTAAACAACACTCATACATTATAATTGTAAATAGTGTATGAGTGTTGTTTAGTTTGTCATTTCCAAAGTATGATACATTGTATATATTTAGTATTTATATATTATTTTATGAACTTTTAAAAAATTTTGAATTAGGTGTGGTCAATAGTGTATAAACAATAGTAACATTTACATTTTATACAGGCACACTCCCACAAATTGTAAAAGCAATGAACACCAAAAAATTTAAGTGTTCTCTTATTTTTTCCGGGGCTGTATATATTTCGTTGTAGCATGCCATACATGGCATGGCATGCAGGGTTACCTTATAATATTATGTGATGACCATTTAAATGTGCAAACTAAACAGCCTTTTCCATGGGGCTCATTGTTGACTGCATCAAACATGCACTTGTTATGTTATGTGATCAATTTATAAGCCATTTATTTTATTAATTTATTCAATTTTTATTCATTCAATTTTATTCATTTAGCCATTTTACATTTTAATATATATATTGTCCCATCTTTTTGTTCATGCAGTGATGAACCATCTGCCCCTCTGCCACACTCCCTCACCTCCGGTGAACCTTTGGAAGCTTCACCCCCCATCACCAGCACCAGTATAGCTCAGCATGGTACCAGGCGTGGCAAGCGCCCAGCTCAAGCCCCAGCCTCAACTCAATGCTCTCCTGCAGCAAAGCGCGGTGCCAGGTATGACGAGAGCCCAGCTCAGGCCCCAGCCTCAGAGGATAATGGTGGTTGGCATGATGCCGACTGGGAAGATGTGGAGCCTCCTCCATTGGTTTTCCGGCCCAAGAGGACCCCAGGACCGCAGCTGGACTCTCATTTGGATTACCGTCCATCTGACCTTTTCCAGCTGTTCTTCAGCAAGGAGGTCATTCGCACTCTTTGCAGGAACACTAACCTCTATGCTGCACGAAAGTGTGCAGAGGGTCGAAAGAGACAGTGGAGAGATGTCACTGCTGAGGAGATGTTCCAGTTCCTCAGCATCATTATCTACCATGGCCTGGTGAGGACGTCAGCCACACGGGACTTGTGGAGGAAGGACCGCCTGCACAGATTCCCCTTTCCTACATCTGTCATGCCAGGGTACCGCTTTGAAGCTATCATGGCTTATTTACATATGAGCGACCCTGCTGGAGATGCAGCGAATGACCAGCTCCGGGGCCAGCCTGGTTTTGATGGGCTCTACCGCCTCAAGCCGCTTCAGGACCAGATCCTAACTTCCTGCAAGGCCTACTTTCACCCGCGGCAGAACCTTTCCGTGGATGAACGCATGGTAGCCAGCAAAGCCAGGATAGGCATGAAGCAATATATGAAGAACAAGCCCACGAAGTGGGGATATAAGCTGTTTGTCCTGGCTGACAGCTCCAATGGCTACACATGCAATTTTACCATCTACGAGGGAAAGGCGAGGACACCATCTGGCCAGGGCCTCAGTTTTGATGTGGTGGTCAATTTGCTCCATGTACCCTATCTGGGCTCAGGGTACAATGTGTACATGGACAATTTCTACACCAGCTCCAAGCTCTTCCTTCATCTCCACGGGATGGGCTATGGAGCGTGTGGAACTATTCGGGAGAACTGGAAAGGCTTTCCCCGTACTATGGAGAACGCCATGCCCAAAGACGCAGCCCGTGGAGAGATGCGGTGGATCAGGGATGGACCGTTGCTATTTGTGAAGTGGAGAGACAGCCGGGATGTAACAATGTGCTCATCTATTCACAAAGTCTATGGGGGACAGACTATGCAGCGGCGGATCAAGGACAAGCAAACAGGCACCTGGTCCACTCAGCAAATCCCTGTGCCAGTGCTGGTGAAGGACTATAACAAGTACATGGGGGGCGTGGACTTGTCGGACGCCCTCATAAAGTTCTTCTCCGTAACCCAAAAGACACAGAGGTGGTACATGAAGTTGTTCCTCCACTTCGTGGACATCGCAGTGGTAAATAGCTTCATCCTTCACAAGGAAATGGCAGTGGCCCAGAACGAGAACCCTCTCACCCAAAAGGCCTACCGAGAGCTGCTGTGCCTTGAGCTGTCTGAGTTTGGGCAGCCACAGCCATGCCCACCAGCAGAGACTTCCTGCGAAGCAGCTATGCCTGCTGAAGCCACTGGTGAGGCATCTATCTCACAAGGCCAGGAGGAGGAAGGGACAAAGGGGTGCTTCCCTGTTCCTGTGGGGGAGATCTCCTCTGATGTGACTCTGAAGGCGACTCAGGGGAGGAGGAAATGTGTGCACTGCAAAATGAAAACAATGTTCATGTGCAGGTCTTGCAAAGTGCCACTCTGCATTATTGTGGACAGACTGTGTTTCACAGAGTGGCATGACCTGCAGAGCACACACTGAGGCACACTGTTTTGTACATAGTTGTTCCTGAGTTCTATAGTTCAGTGTGCCTTTTTTGCCTCCTAAAATCCAACCCCACGTCATAGGAGGTGGTAACAGCACATTGCAGATATCATGTTCTGTCTAATGGGGCTCTGGTAAGGACTGTTTTCTAACACTTATACCAGGGGTCTCCAAAATTTTTACCTCTAAGAGCTACTTTTACAAAATGAAAATGGCAGAGAGCTACTCATTTTTGTAACATTTATTCTCAGTTTATTTCAACCCAAACAAACTGAATATGCTTATTTGCCTGAACATTAAGTATTTGTTGGCGTCCACAACTCACATTTTGTATTAAAACAACACAAAAAATATTTAGTTCAGCATTTTGTATTTCTGTATGCATTTCTTTCTAGTGTATCTCACATTATTAACTGAAACTTGAATGCTGTCAAAACAAAACAATGCAATTACAAATACACAGATATTGTTAGTTATTCACTTGTCGTTTTATCTGTCCACATGTCACTGTATCACTTCACAAGAGTATTCACATGTCAAGTTTTATGTGTAACATGTATTCAGTCTTTTTCAGTTAGTGAGATGACTGGCACTGGAGTCAACAAGAGAGGTGTATGGTGGAGTGTAGCCACTTAGGTTCACTCTTATGGATTCATTTAAATGTTCATCTGTCAGTCTTGTTCTGAGCTTTGATTTCATGACATTCATGTCAGAAAAGGCTGACTCACAGAGGTATGTAGACCCAAACAAAGCAGACATTTTCAGAGCTGCTTGGTGAAGATTCTTATAGTTACCTGGCTCTACTAAGTTCCAGAAATGCTGAGAATGCTGTTGAGACTTAAGCTGCACATTATTTTGAAGGTATATAACCTCAATTTCCATTTCTACAGGATCAACATAGAAAAGTTCATCCATCTGTTCTGAAATCTCACTTATGTCCACATCCATGAAGGGATTGGCCATTAATGTCACACAGGGCTCAAGTTTCTCAAAGTCATTGAATCTGTCTGCAACCTCCTGTCCAAGCCTTGACAAGAGGTCACAGTACTTGGAAACATTTAAAACGCTGGCTGCACCCGTGTGACTTTCCACCATCTTTGAGACAGAGGGGAAGTGCTGAAACCTTTTGTTTTTCACTTGCTGAATGTACAATGACAATTTTGCACTGAACGCCTTGACAGCACTGATCATGTCAGATATTTTTTTTATCTTTGCCTTGCAACTGTAGGTTCAGGTGTTAATTTTCTTAGTTATATCTGTCAGAAAAGCAAGAGCAAGATCAGATAATAGGCTCGTATCCTCCTCTCTCGTTTCCATAAAAGCCTTGATTTCACCCAGCACGGAAAGAAAGCGCTGTAGTATCTTACCCTGACTGAGCCATCTGACTTCAGTGTGGAGGAGGAGATCCCCATACTCTGCAAAGCATTCCTCCAAGAACAGCTTGAAGCTCCGGTGTTGCTTTGCCTTTGCTCGATTTGAGTTGATGTTAACAACAAGCGCCATGACATGGTCAAATGCCATAACTTTTGCGCGTATATCCTGTTGATGAATGATGCAGTGATAATTCTTGGGAAAGTCTGGGTCTGCTTTGCAGTGCGCAATAAATCCTGAGTGACGACCCGTCATAGCAGATAGCTCCGTCAGTTGTCACAGACACCAGGCTTATCAACAGGGATTTTTTTCCCTACAAAGTAGTCTTTCACTGCATTATAAATACCAACTCCTTGGTTGTAGTTTTTAGTGGAAGTAAGGTCAAAAACTCGTCTTTGGTGGAAAAATCATCAAACACCATCTGAATGAACACAGCAAGCTGTGCTGTATCACTGGAGTCAACAGACTCATCACACTGAATTGAAAAACATTTGCATCTGTTCATGTCTGATTCCAGCTGTTCTACCGCATCCGCAGACAGCACAGGCACTCTCCTTGCCACAGTATTTGCACCAAGTTGTACATCGGCAATAGCAGACAAAATTCCTGTCTTACGTTTATGGTCCCTGAATAACGTTTCAGCCACCGTGGTCATAGCCTCCTTTACAATCCCGCCATCGGTGAAGGGCTTTTTGTGCTTCGTTAAGATGTGTCCCACTTTAAACGAGGCTTCTCTTGCTGCATTGGCCTTCTTCGTAGCTTTGGTGAACAGAGACTTTTGTCTTTGAAGTGTTGCTTTAAGCTCCTTTATCTTCTCCTTTTGTAGATTGCTACCTTCAGGAAAGTCCCGTGAAAAGTTGCTGTGGACCTTGGTGAAATGGCGCTCCACGTTACATCTTTTACCGACTGACATGCTTGCACTGCAGATCAGACATACACACTTGTCGTTTACATTTGTGAAACAAAACTCTGTTTCCCACTCTTCATGAAAATAACATGTTTTCAGCCTCTTATTGGTACGGCTACCTGCCGCCGTCATGATTGCTGCCCATCTCACATCATCACCCATACCCCTGACTCATCAAGCTTGACAGCAGCGCAACTGTTTGATTGACAACTACTGGGTAAATAATGATTGTGTAAGAAGGGGGCGGATATGATTGGATATACATGCAAGTTGGTTTTCCGAGTGACTAATCAAATTTGACTGGTCAAGTTTTCAAATGTATATAGATTCGTTAACCCTTCGGCAAGCTATTGGTAGCTCGTGAGCGATGTGTTGGAGACCCCTGGTCTGTGGATTCATATAATCACTTCCGTAAAAAAAAGCTGCTTTAAAATAAGCTGAACTACAACAAAGTCTTTATGGCATTCACAACACTTAACACCACTCACTACACAGAACAACACAGGGTTGAAAATAAAATACACATAGAAACTGTAATGAGGATGTGCTTTAAATCTGAGTGCTGGCCAAAACAACGGCCATTCGACTCGGCGGCAAACGAAGGTTGAATCTGATTTGCAGTGAGCTTTTACTTGCTTTGTCACTGAGGCGGAACTGAAAATGGGCACTTCAGAAGGCCTCAAATGGCGTACTAATCAGAAAATAAGAACAGAATTTTTTAAATTAAACTAAAAGGAGGGAAACTTTCCACTCCTCTCACAGAAGAAATAAGAAACACCCTCAACCAAAACAGCACTGGGCTTGGCAAAACGCCAAACTCGATTCAGAGAGAGGAGGAAAAGGACAGGAGCGTAATGCGAGTGTAAATGTGCTGTGTACCTTTTTAAAAATGTGCCTAGAGAAAAATGTGCCTCAAGCACTAGGGAAAAATGCTCGAGAACTTGTGAACTCTCACAATACCAAGATTACCAGCTCAAGTCTTATGCTTGTCAAACACAAAGACTCATCAGTGAGTCCGACTGTGCACGCTGGTTATAAAGGGGCAGCCGATGCGATGAGGGTGGTGGCCTTCGTCGTCTTCTTCTACCCGACACGGCAGTGACAGTGCTACGCCTCCCTCTGCTGGTCGGGGTGCCCAACCCAGCCCAGTTCCTTACAGAAGCAAGTAACAACATTGTGCTGGGGGGTGCTGTTATTTATATACCACAACAATGTTCTTAAATAAGGACAAAACCTTTTTGCATTATAACATTTTATTGGTTGAAAATGACCATTTTCATTGCTTTTGGAAAGGTTTTTGACTCCATCATGAACTTCAAGAAAGAGGAGACCCAGAAACTGATTGAAAAACTGAATGTAAAGCTAGACACAGAGGACAAGGAAAAGGAAGGAAAACCTCTACTTAAGGTGAAACAATTCAGTTTTTGCAGTAATGTGTTAATGAATGCTCATCTAACAATTTAAGTAATAGCACATAAAAATCTGTAAATAATTAGCTTTTTATGGCTACACTCACATTTGCTAGTTTTGCACCAGGCTGTGATGCGCCGCTGGTTGCCTGCGGGTGATGCTTTGCTCCAGATGATTACCATCCATCTACCATCCCCTGTCACAGCCCAGAGGTACCGCTGTGAGCTGCTGTATGAAGGCCCAGGAGACGATGAGTCAGCCATGGGTAAGTTACAGTGTCGTGATGATATTGTCACTGTTGGCCAAACATCGTATATCCAAAGGTAACTTTACAAGAAATAAAAAAGGTGTGTTTGTCTAAGTAATTTCGAGACCACTCTTTTGGTTCTTTTTTCTCGAATTTTGGCTTCAGTGAAAATGGAAGCTGGTAAAAATGGAGATATATGGTTTTGTTTTGACAGCTACAATACAATGGTTCTCAACCATGCTTCACTATGGTAAACTTAAACTGAATGATGCACATGTTAATTCATTGTTAATAGCTGTGCCTCATTAAAGTATCAACCCTGATTTTGTACCTTGAAGGTGAGATGAGCTTTTAACAAGACATAACTGTTGAAGCGTGGATTTTTTAGGAAAAGACTGCTAGCTTTTTGGTAAATTCAGAGGGACGGCAGATAGCTATTATCTTCCAGTTACTGTTAGAAATACCTTATTGCAGTCATGTATCTGCCTTCAAATCCTCAATACAATGGAGAAAATGTATTACTTAAATGACAAAAATGATAGACATCAACAAGCTAAAAGTTGACATGTGCAGTTATCTATATGCCTTATCTCAGTTTGGCTTCTTTTCTCTGGCTAAAGAGGTAAGCTTTACGCTAATGCTCTCTTGTGTCTGTTTAGTAGTCTAAAGACTAGTGGCTCAGGATTAGTTGGCACCACAGGAGTTCAAAGTAGCTGAATATATTGCATTCAGGATAGGGTTCTTAGCCAACATTGATAAATTAAAACATTGAAACTATAAAATCATAATGATCTGATACGGCTGATAAAGTAATGCACTATAGAACATTGTACTTCACACTGTACTGTACTTGATTTTGAAGGTAAGGTTAATTCAAATTTTGTTGACCATCCATGTCTCAACCAAATCTGGAGCAAGTGGTAACCTTTTTTCCGATCTTCTTAGGTATCAAGAACTGTGATCCTAAAGCTCCACTGATGATGTACATCTCCAAAATGGTGCCAACAAGTGACAAGGGTAGATTCTACGCCTTTGGTCGTGTTTTCTCTGGTGTTGTTGCCACAGGGCAGAAGGTGCGCATCATGGGCCCAAATTATACGCCTGGGAAAAAGGAAGACTTATACTTGAAACCAATTCAAAGGTTTGTTACATTTCACCAAATATCTCACAACATCCTGAAAAAAAGGAATAGCAAATATCAAATATATATTTCATTATTTTGTTTTTCATCATATTTCTGCAGAACTATCCTAATGATGGGCCGTTATGTTGAACCCATTGAAGATGTGCCCTGTGGAAACATTGTTGGACTTGTTGGGGTTGATCAGTTTTTGGTGAAGACTGGAACCATCACCACCTATGAGCAAGCTCACAACATGCGAGTGATGAAGTTTAGTGTTAGCCCTGTTGTGCGAGTGGCTGTGGAGGCCAAAAACCCAGCAGATCTCCCAAAGTTGGTTGAAGGCCTTAAACGCCTGGCCAAATCTGACCCCATGGTTCAGGTGAGCGCTGACAGCATGCTTATGCTCAGCCTGCCAACTCAACCAGGTTGCCCTGTGTTGTGAATCGTCTTAACTAAAACTAAAAGGTTGCTTAGTCGATTAGATATGAGCTTCTCTCTGCTTTGCCAGTGCATCATTGAAGAGTCTGGTGAGCACATTGTTGCTGGTGCAGGAGAGCTGCATCTGGAAATCTGCCTAAAAGATCTTGAAGAAGATCATGCCTGTATTCCCCTGAAGGTAAGGTTTGTCAATCAGGCAGGAATGTAGGAAAAAAGCCCTATTATTATTAGTGCCTGAGCGATGTGAACATTTTGTCATTGATCTGGATACTGATTTTAGTAACCAAATGTAATTTTATATGATCCAGTTGTTGAACAGTGCTCAACTGACTGATTGTCAGATGTCAGCTGTTATATATAATTCGGTCCTTAACTGTCAGATTTCATAAAGCCAAAGAAACTGCAGAATCTTATACTGAACTTATTTTGAAACAAGCTAATATATCAGCCAGGACCCACATTTAATGCAGTATAATCTAGAGAAAGTCTCTGGTTAACAAGAGTAAGAGTAAGAACTGCAGTAATATATAATTGCATTTATTGCATAAAACAATTACAATTTTCAAAATAATTATAGTTGATATTATTCACAACATTGTGGTAGAAAATAGCAAAAAATGTCACAGAGCTTGTGAACTGCCTGTTGTTGAATTATACCAATCAAAGGCAACCCATTTACCCCTTTACAGGAAATACAACTCATAGTCTGGCACAGGAGATTTAAATGAACAATAAACAATTACAGAGTAAACACCGTTTCAGCATTACATCAACATCAGTGCTGACATATCAGTAGCTATTCAATCACCACAAAGTGTAGTCAACAGGGTTGATTTATATCCTAACGTGGTCAAAAAACAAGGAAAAAACACATCTGTGCATTAACTGCATTGGTCCTGGATTAGGGCGGTCACGGTCATCGACAGAAACCCACTGACCTAAAAGCTAAAAATTAAAAGCTTGTAGAAATCACTAGAAGTGCCCCAGGTTTCACCACTGGTTTTGAGTGACAGGGTTTTAGTTTGTCTAAGTTACAGGTGTATAAATGGTGGTAGTGAGACATGTGATACAGATGTGCCACACTAGGGATTTGACTGAAAAATGCCAGTGTTTCTTTTATGCATATCAGGTGTTGCACCGACAGATTTGGAAATGGCGCATGACTGTTGACTGCTGAATGACTTTGTTTACAGAAATCAGATCCAGTGGTTTCATATCGTGAAACCGTAAGCGACGACTCCGATCAAGTCTGCTTGTCCAAGTCTCCTAACAAGCACAACCGTCTGTATATGAAGGCTCGGCCCTTCCCAGATGGCTTGGCTGAGGACATTGACAAAGGTGATGTGACTGCAAGGCAGGAGCTTAAACAGAGAGCTCGCTACTTAGCTGAGAAATACGAGTGGGAGGTTGCTGAGGCCCGTAAGATATGGTGCTTTGGACCAGATGGAACAGGACCCAACATCCTTGTGGATATCACAAAGGGAGTGCAGTATCTGAATGAGATCAAGGACAGCGTGGTAGCTGGTTTCCAGTGGGCAACCAAGGAGGTGAGTAAACCCAAAAAGGTTGTATAGCAGATCTCTAAAATCACATAGGTGGCACTGGGCACTCAGGTTAAGGGGCCACAAAAATAATACCATTTCATGGAATACAATATTGTGCAAACCCAGTTTGTTTAAGTTTTTGAAAAACTCTGCTGAAGTTTCAAAATGACCATTTTCTTGCATTTACATACAGTCACCAATTCAGCTCCACCCATTCACAATGAAATTACATGGAGTGTTTCAGCCCAAAGTGCTTTTCAAATGAGGAACAATACACAGCAGTTAATAAGTGTCTTAAGTAGACTTTCAGAGAAAAAAAAACAAAATGCAAGAAAAATGTAGCAAATGGGTTCTTTGATGCATTTAGTCAATAGTGTGCACAGTAGTTAGGGTGGTTAACATTAGGATAGTGCTTATACACATTCGACTCCTGCCCATAAAGTTACCATTTTAGGGTGCTTTTACAGTTAGACCAAGTATATTTCCTTGGAGCTTTTGTAATGCTGAAGTTGTGGGTCATAATACATAATTAATAGGGAAATTATTTTATATTGTTAAATTAGTAGTTGTATTGTCTTTCTTTCCAACTATTGGAAAGGCTTTGTTAGGCATGTGCTTTAATATGTCTTTATGTTTCAGTTTACTTGATTTAATAAACTGGACTCACCTACAAACATTACTCCCATATTCCCCTTTAGGGAGCACTTTGCGAGGAGAACATGAGGGCAGTGCGATTTGACATCCATGATGTCACCCTGCATGCTGATGCCATCCACAGAGGAGGAGGCCAGATCATTCCTACAGCCCGAAGGGTTCTTTATGCTTCCGTGCTGACTGCACAGCCCAGACTCATGGAGCCCATTTACCTGGTGGAGATTCAGGTCAGTTCAGCATCCTTGGAGATAACAATGACCAAGTAAACGATCTATTGTTTTGCAATACCAGAATATTACCACACTGAGGTGTCAGATTATTAGGTGCTTACCATGTGCCTACAGTTATTAGCAATTTTATCAGGTACATGGGACATGCTCATCTGTTGCTGTTTTCAACCCACAGTGATGCCATTGTAGTAATCAGTGTTAGTTTGGCTGGTACAAGATCTTTTACGTTTACGTTTACATTTACGTTTACGGCATTTAGCTGACGCTCTTATCCAGAGCGACGTATATCAGTGCTTAAGTCATCTACATCTGTATCTTAAACCTGTAAGGCTAAACTCAAGTCCACATCCATTGTTCAACCAA
>JBBJLS010070908.1:0-11510 GCA_037577275.1 Bryconaethiops microstoma | reverse complement strand
ACACACACACACACACACACACACACACACACACACACACACACACACACGCACACACACACACACACACACATACATCCTTACAGATTCTATAGACAGAATGAGTGCTCTTCAACATACCATCAAAGCCAACAGGAGCCCACTTCATGAATATTCATCCTCCTTTCAGTCTCTAGAGAGCCACAATCACATGGGCACACTCTTTTTTCTCATTTTCTCCTCCCTCTCATCTCTTCCTTTCTTCTTTCAAAACTCGCCCTTAAAGCCACCCTTCCCTCTTTTTACATGTCCGCCCCTCAACATTCAACAAACAACCTTCCCCTTCCTTCACTCAGTCAAAGTCACATTTTTGTCCTCCGCCACATTCCTTTCGTTGCAGGAGAAGAAAAAGCCTAGATGGAGCCTCCTTCTCTGCCCGAGGCTGTGGATGCTTCAACATGGCCATGCATTCACTGCCATAGCCCTTCAATACAAAGCCTATGGATCTTTCCCACCACTCGCACTAAAGAAATCTCCATCTTCTGCAGTCCATACAAATCACTGTGAACCAAAGCCACGGGACACTCTTCTGACACACACCCCTTTGTTTTTATACCTTTTCAGGACATAGGGCCCTACTTATGTCTGACACATTATACACATACATATGCTAGATATCCAAAAGTTTGAACATACGTACATGCTCATTCAGTGCTTCTTCTGAAATCAGTGATATTAACCAAGAGTTTGTTCCACCTTTGCTGCAGAAACAGCCTGTACTCTGCTAGGATGCCTTTAAACTAGACGATGGAAAATAAGCATTACTGAAGTCAGGTACTGATGTTGAAAGGTTACTTCTAGCAGACAATAGTCCTCTAAATCATCCCAAATGTTTTGAATGGAGGTCCATCACTCCAGAGAATGCAGTTCCATTACTCCACAGGCCAGCGCCGGGGGCTTTATACCCTCGTAGCCGATGGTTGGCTTTAGGCGTAGCTGCCTGTGCTTTTCTCTGGCGTTTACATAAGATGTGTATGTGCAACCGAATATCTTAAAGTAGCAGAATTCACTAAATGGAGGTGCTGTCTGGATTCTTTTTTGTCATATAGTGTAAGTTCAGTTCCATATGTATTTCAGGTATGTAAATATGTCTATATTAGTAATTAGTAATAGGACATTAATAGTAATTTCCTAAATCTAACCCTAAATCCTAATCTTACATCTTTAAAACATTAAAGTCTTGCTATTACACTTTCGGTGTTTTTGTAAAAAGCACTTTACAAATCCAACTTTGTACCAGTCCTTGAAGTTTGTCCTGTTTTGTTCTCAGTTTTTTGCTACAAATTTACAGTTTTGTCCTGAAAATGTTTGAAAACAAACACATGTATGCACACACAGACAGCAGGGCAGATCACACACGGAGCAATGGGCAACACACTCACAGTAGGTGCCGCGTCCCCGCTGACCTGCTGAGGTTTTATTAGAGGAGAAAAGCTCAGTTTGATCTACCTAACATGGGTTTAATACACACCGAGAGATTACATCAGCCAGACTTCAAAAGACACAGCACACAGCATCTGGGCAAACTCAGAGAGAATTATTAGAGCTAAATAAAGAGAGAGAGAGAGAGAGAGAGAGAAGAAGAAGAAGAAGAAAAAGAAAGAGCATGAAAGAGAAAAAGAAAGAGAACAAACGAGAAAAAAAACAAACCAGGGGGAGAGAGAGAGGACGTCCACTCTCTAGAGAACAGTCTTTCTTTCTCTTCTCTATGACTCTGCTTTTGCCCTGAAGAGTAAGAGTAGATATTTATGGTATATAATAATAGTAAGAGCTAAAGAAATGTTTGTATTTGTGCATATTGATATTTAAAACTGTATAATGTAGAAACTTTTTTTTCAGAGCTTAGAGGATTACTGTATTATGTTTGAAGGAGCGCTTAAGACAAAAATTCCATACAGGTCAAAGCTTACAGGTGATAACTTGTAATACAGGAAATATATTAAAATGGTATGGATAACGTAATAAACCCATTTTCAGAAATCCTTTCGTTTTTTCCCCGATAGAACAACCCATGGGGAAAAATGGGATTAAGGGGCTAAGTAACTATTATTCCCAGGTTCCTGTTTTCTGTCTGGTCAAGCGGACAGAGCGGATGTGTAATGAAAGTGTGGGTCAGAACACGCAGCAGGAGAACGCCACATGACCTCCCCAATCCACGAGCGAACCAGCGAACATGCGCTCGTCTGCTCCGGAGACCCCTGAGGTGTCCGGTATCCATCCATGCTGACCTCTGACACTCCAGAGAGATGATTCACCCATAATGCTCTTGTACAGAAACACATCTGAGTCAACATTCCCAGCAGAAACGCAGTCAGGTGCTGATGCACCTGCAGCCATCAGGGGGGAAAAGTAACTGCACTGTCTTCACGAGACATGGCAGATAAAGAGAAAAGTGGAAAACAATCCCTCTTTGGGGCTCAAAGGTGAAAGAAGATGTTGTTGTTGGAGATATGAGGAAAGATAAGTGATGTAACCAAGGCTAAATAACAGATAACAGCCTTATAATATGCATGTGATACTGTTTTAAAGTGCAGCGTACACGAGACAGATATGCAAGCACGTGTTATTTTTAATAACTGCGCAATTTGCCCACAGAAAAATGCACAGTGGTACCTAGTAAGCGATTCCCTTATTTGTCCTTTACTACTATTATATGTGCAGTTTTGACAGATCCAGCCGTGGAAATTAAAATAAAAACTGCACAAATGTCAGTGCCCCCGTGAAGCTCCGATGAAAGTTCATCTGGTGCCGGTAATTTAACAGAAGAGGCAAAAACATTCTTAAGTTTATTAACTTACACTCATCCTGTACAGTACTTTTTCAAGAAATATGAAATGTTGCTCTTACAGCAAGAAAATATATTTGGAGCTATTTTTATTCGCTAAATCTACTTAAGAGGTTCAATTGAGACTTTGAGAAGATACTTAAGGAAGGAAATGAACCAAAAACAGCCCATTTAAGAAACAGCAAAGCTGTAAAGTTCGTTCTCTAGCTGTGCTGACAAAGCCAGTGCTAGCCACTGCTTACATTCGGTGTTTCTCAGACTAAGTGTGTCGTCTAGAAGACTAAGAGGAAAAATCCATTCTTCCGCTGTGTGGTAAGTAAATGGCCTGGAACTGTACATTTCTACGGTCAAGTGTTGAGACAGTGGACTCAGCTGTGCTCAATGGAAAACTGGCAGTTAATCCCAATAGAAAGTGCGACCAAATCCCATTAAGCAAACGCGACAGTCTAACAAATCTTTATGCTCAAACCAAACTATTGTTTCTTGCACTTTCATTTAACATCGCTGAAGCCAGCGACACAGAACAGACCCAAGACAGCTTTCTGGATTTGTACTTTCTGGATGTGGAAAATCAAAGTCAGACTCCTCATTAGAAATATAGTCTTGTTGTTCCACACCACTTCTGAAATGGGATCGGTGTTTGAATTTTTGGTGTCATATTGAACAGATCTGAGGTACAAATATCCCAAGCACATGGATTTTATTAGTCATGGGTTTGACCAAGTTCTTTGATGATGAGGTCAGAAAGTGCCAGAGACGTTTGTTTGTCACCAGTCCTTCCAGGAATCGTAGCAAGGGGAAGCCCAAAACAGCACGTGAACCCGTCTCTGTCTTTAAATCGTCTAAAATTATAAAAAACTCCATGTCCACTTCGTTAGAAATCCCTACCTTATACTTCCGTTCACCTTTCACGTTCCGAGCTTCACCTTCCTTATATGTCCACCATCCTGAAGTAGATTATATTATAGATCACACCGTTTCTCAGTCCCCCTTTATCCCATTCACCAGGAGAATTTAGCACACGTCAGTGTAACAGTCAGGTTGAGAATGTTCTATAACCCAACGTACTTTAAATAACAAGCCCCTCATTATAGAAAAACGTCCAGTGTGAAGAAGAAAACAGTGCGAAAGTCTGAAACAAATAAAGAAGCAGTTTGTCATTATTTAAGCATACCTAAATAAGGTATTGCTAGGTTTTGTGTTTCTATGTTAAATGCCACATTTACTGCATGTTGCACTTAGTTGTGTACATTAGACTGAAGGTATTTCCACCATTAAAAAACCCACCATTTGAAGCCACATCAAATCCATGGGTAAACAGCATTACAGTATTTACTGCTGTTTACCATTCCTGATGTCTGAGTCCAGGCTTTTCCCCTCAGTATATTCAGGGTCAGGGTACGTTTAACTGTCCTGCTGGTCTGGGGTGGTTTTTGGCACCAAAATGATGAGCTGAAATGGAATGTTGTACTTTGCATAGTAGTGTGCATGGCCTATTTGTCTTTATATATACATGTAATTTGTTGTTTATTATTTTCCATCCTGCGTGAGCATTCTGTAATCCGACCTGATATCTAAAACTTCAGTCACGGCTTGACTTCGTTTACACATGCAGCACTAAGTTGCCAGTTTGAGGGACTGACAGCGGAGTGCTGCCATACAGGGAATTCGATATTGGAGTATTTTTCAGGCTATTTTAATAGTTTATTGGTTAGTTGTCTTGGGGTTTTTCACACCAAGTCCATTGTTCAGATTTAATGCACACAAAGACTCCCACTTTGTTACTTTATCACAAAAGTGAAAGGCAAAAGGCCTTGGGCTTCGTCACCCGACTCTGGCACTAATGGAAAGTGTCCTAGGTATATCAATCTTAAAAATACCTGTTTTACTTTAAAATATTCTATTGCTATTTATTTTGCTATTTAATTTTTTTTATTGCTTTATATTCCAGCAACACAATAACAAAAGCAACTGCATGAGAAAGACAATATTTTGCACCATGGTAGTTACTATAGTTCCTGAGGGAATAACTCACTAATCTGTAGAAAAACTGCTTGGCAAAATGACCACATAAACCTCTGTAGTCTTATTTAGTTCCAGTTTTGTTCAGGTTTTCCTACTCGTGTGAGTCAGTAAACATGTGATTTGAATTGCTGATGATCAAGTCCTCATCTCTGGCATATGTGGTAGGATAGGTCACTATTTATCTTCTGTGAATTGGAAATCGGCCACATAATGGAATGCCACCAGTGACACAGCAGTGAAATGAATCACAGTGTTTCCTGGACACTGGGCCGGATGAAGGCCCCTTTGTGTGTTGGGGATGCACATAAAAGCATGAAGAGTGTGTCTGTATTATTCATGTGGTCAGCTGGGCCACGCCCTGTTCACTTTAACCCCTGAGAGATTCCACGGGGCAAAAACATGCAGCTACAGGGCAGCCAGCCGTGTAATGGTCTGCTGTGGACTGTAATATGGCTGCAGGTGAAAGAGTAGAACCTCACAAACTCTCTGTTTTTCTCCTGACCGCTCCCTTTCCCTCAGTCCAAATCTTCTTTGCTTCTTGCGACCTCTCCCTCTCTCCGTGTCTCTCACTCAGTAACACTCACTCCCTTCTTTCTCACTCTGTATTAACGGACCAGGAGCTTGTGGTGGACTGGCCTCTCTCTCTACTTCCTTCTGTCTCATTTTTATCTCTCTCTCCTTCTCTCTCTCTCTCTCTCTCTCTCTCTCTCTCTCCCTCTTATTCCTTAACCCTTTATGTCACTCTCATTCTAGCCATTCATATATGAATTTCTGTTTCTATCTCACTCTCACTCACTCACTCACTCACTCCTTATGTCTGTTTTTTTTCTTTCATTTTCATAATCTCTCTGTCTATTTCTCTCTCACTCTCATTCATTCATTCATTTATTTTCTCTTGTCATTTCTCAGTCATTCTCCCCATCTCTCTGCATCTCTATTTCTATGTCTATATAGTTCTCTCTCTCTCTGTATATAAAGAGCAGTGGAGCAGAACTGCAACAGAAGCTTTCTATGTAGCTTAGAGACTCTTCGACCATCCATTATTAAGAAGACTGAGGTCGTCTCTCTCTCTCTCTTTCTCTCTCTCTGTATCTTTCTCTCTCTCTCTCTCTCTCTGTATCTCTCTCTCTCTCTGTATCTTTCTCTCTCTCTCTCTCTCTGTCTCTCTCTGTCTCTCCACCTCTCACTCTTTGTCTCTCAGCTTTCCAAAGAAAACCAGCGACACATCCAAGCCCACAGCAATGTGGTTAAACATGCAAGACAAAACGCCCACCCAGAGAAATCCCTACTACACGCCAGCAGCCTCAGGCTGGAAGATTAGGGCGCTGCTGTCTGGTTTTAAGAGTACTGAACACACTCGCATTGACATGCAGCATCCGATCCATAATTTATCACCAAGAAACAAAGCAAGCTGCTGTCAATACTGACTTGCACACTGGAAAAAATCCTGAGGTCATTCACTGTAGAAAAAAAATCCATCAATAAAAAAACAAACTACTACAAAGAAAAAGAAAGACTGTCGTAATATACCATCAAACCCACAACAAAAAAGTATATAATTCACAATAATTTTCATGGGTATTTTGCCAGAGCTGGAGATTTGAGTGTCTGCATGTACTATGAGTTACATGGGTCACCTGTGCATACGTATAATATGTTTTAAAGTCAGCCCCTAAATGTTTGTTTTACAGCTTTGATAGCGTACATATTCACACTGACCACTTTACTAGAAACAGCTCTCTTGTACCTCGGTTTCTGAAAGTGGTAATGAGTGCACATTGTATTTCCATTTGGGTATATTCAGTCAAAGAGGTAACGATTACTAATAATTAATGAAAGCAATCAATTAGCTATGTTAGAATGTTTGGTCAGGTAATTCCTCGAAGGGGGAAGCCCAAGCCTGGTGTTGAGAGCAGCAAATGTTTAAACTTAGCAGGATTCCCACTTACCAAATGGAGTTACAGAGGTGGTACATGCTAAAACAGGTCACATTCTGCTTTAGCATGTACCACAATGCGGAAACTGCATCTAAGTTCACATGCCATAGAGCAACATTTCTTAAACTGGTTCTCAGGGACCCCCAGATTGTCTCTAAGTGTTGCGACCGAGTATAAAGCTAGGAACCAGAGTATAAGGCTAGGAAAGTGTCGGAGGTGCCAAAGTGACACTCTGAGAGTGTTTATTTGTCCACTCAATCTAAAAGGAGACTACGTTCAGCCTCTCCAGCCTCTGATGGTGGAATTCAGTCAATTCACCATACAAGGCGCGCTTAATCGCTTTAGTAAGGTCGTAAAAAGAGATTAACTGCAGCTCTGCACTTTTATGAGAGCTGTATGGCGCTTTAGGGTCACACTGCCAGCACTCTGATGTAGGTGGCTCACTGATGTCATCGTAACTCACTGGATCTTCAATCCCAACCCCACCAACCCCTTGGCATCTATTAAACTACTGTAAGAAACCAATGACAGATTTACAGTCAGTCCTCTAAACCGAAGGCTTGATCTGGCGTATTACAGTTACATTAACTAATCTGAACATCACTGGGAAACGCTGTAAGGTTAAGGCATGAAAGTCTCTCTTTCTTTTTCTCTCTCTCTGTCTCCAACCTCACATGATTTGATTTGGGTGGGCTTTATTTAGACATGCAGTTTACACCACACTGCTTGGGCGGGGAGCATGTATATATAGCTTGGTAGCTACATTAGGCACAAGGCAAAAATGCAAACAATAAAGAAGCAAACTTCTGACAACAAACACGTTTTGGTTGAAAAATATTTGTGGTAAGAGGGATTTGCACTGAAGTGATGCTTTAAACTGAAACTGCACTGATTTACCACATTTCTGTACACATACATTTGCAGAATTCAAAGAAATGAAGTTGAAAAGTCATTACAACATTAAAACCACTGACAGATAAAGTGAATAACGTGTGAGGGTGGGATTAGGTACCAAGTACACATTTCTTGATGTTAATGTGTTAGATGCAGGGAATACATACAAGCTTAAGGATCTGAGTGACTTTGACAGGCTAGATTGTGATCACTAGGTGACAGGTCTTGTGGGGTGTTCCCAGAAAGTAGTGATTATTACCTACAAAAAAGTGTTCAAAGGAAGGAATGACAAACGTTAAACTGGTTGAGAAGGTCCTGTGCACCCAAGGATCAGTGATGTACATGTTAAGTGAGGGCTAGCCCCTCCAGGTCAATCCCACAGAAGAGCTACTGTGGCACAAATTGATGAGAAATGTAATGCTGGCTAAGACAGAAAGGTGTATGGTGCAGCATAGTTGGACTGATAAGACTGGTTGGAGTGCCCATACTGACCCCTGTCCACCACTGAAAGTACCTACAATGGCCTTATGAGCAAAAGAACTGAATCATTAATCAATGGAAGAAGGTTACCTGGTCTGATAAATTACTTTTTCTCTTACATCACATGGATGGTGAGGTGCGTTTGCATTGCCACATTGCAGAACTGTACAGAAATGGTTTAAGGAACATGACAAAAAGGTCGAGGGGATGACTCCAAACAGACCATTTCACATCAAAACACTCTGAATGGCTACAGGATTGTTTTTGAAAAGGGTGGAATTCCTCTTTAAGTCAGTAAGTCAGTGTGGATAATATGACTTGATTTGTCATCCACTGCGTTGTCAATGAGCAACTGTGACTGAGTAAGTTGGCCCACTAGAATTAAGAACTGCGGCACCCTAATGACATAGAAAGTAAAAGAACTTTAGCTTTTAATGGGGAACTTCATAAAAACATGAAGGCTATAGCACCAAACACAGCACGCTTGCATTTGATTGCAGGATCCTGCTGTGAGAAGCTGTTTTCCATTGAAAGCACAATACCCAAGTCTTCGAAACTCCATTAACTTTCCAGGCCTGGGCCAACCTCCAATTATAGGCACCCCCTCTCATTGGAGGGATCCCAAAAAGGCATTCGAATAAATAGCTTTATGCAAATTAAGCACTTTGTTCCTTTCATCTAGTTAAGGCTGTTTGATGCTAGCTGTTACCAGGGGACACAGGTGGGTGGAGTCCAGTCACCAGCCTCAACAAATATTTAAGTAGGGTCTTAAAGATGCCCAGAATCCATGTTTTCCCTCAAGATTGAGACGGGTCACACCATAAAGACTTGACTTTAAACCTCTGCCAAATGCCACTAGGCTTCAGTCAGACAATAGCACGGTTTGTTGGCCTCATTCCGCACGGCTACACTCTTGTAATACAGTGTGTAAGTGATTTCACGCATACTGTTGAACCCTAATGCTCTGTCAAGGCAACCTAAACATTCTCGCTTACTCATGTGCACAAAGATCCCTGTCCCGACTGAGTGGAAAGACAGAGGGGAGAGGGAGGGCTTGGATGACTGACAGGTAATGTTTTGCTGGCAGAGAAAATTTCATTTGGTCAGGTGAATCCCATGGGACGGTTAGGATATCAGGAAAGATGCAGGACCACCCAGGACGGAATGGGGAGGCGACAGCGTCGTCAGACTGTCTGTCCACTTGACATGACACACATTCTTACTCTAAGTTCTGCAACACGCACACACAGACTGCATTCACAAACATAGACTAAAGACCTTCACATACGGCCTGTGCTTGAACACGAAAAGTTTGTGCAAATTGTGAAAATTATAAACAAACAGGCATAACATTTCTGGCCACTTGTACGCCAGGTCCAAACAATATTCCTTTTAAATTGTGCCAGCTACGATTTCTTAAAACATTAAGAACAGACCAATTAAAAACAGCTCATGATCATATAATCTCACGCAGACATGTCAATGCAGTTGCCCCTAAGGATGATGTTCAGCAAAAAACACAAAGACCATATAAATTGTGAACTCAACAACTTAAAAGGAGGATTTACCTGTTACTGTCTAACTATTAATTTATCATAGGCCAATAGTCTACACTGTCACTATAAAAGCTATACAAAAATGTCCTGTACTACTGTGTTAATGTCCTGTTACCACTGAATTGCTCTTTAGTCACTAATAAAGATGCTTCATGCAATCATGTGGAAAGTGCTTAACGAGAGGACAACTAATCTAATTTAAACTAATCTCTGCCTGCAACATCCAGAATTTTGAACGTCCTGAAAAAAAGACATCAAACCCATCCAGCTCTGTATCTGCAAGCTCATTGTAGGGCTCAGCGATCTCATGGTCTAAGGTCAAACTGTAGTGTGTTGTCAAGTCCTCTGAGAAAGTCATCAGGATTGACCTCCAGTCCACTGGAGACACAAAAGTGTCAACAAGTTTAGCACTGACACCTCAAACCCAGAACCCCATCTGTTAAATGATCTAGGTATTCAGTTTTCACGATGTTGTTTGTTGGGGTGTAAGCTTTCATTACTTTCTAACCACAGGTGCCTTGTTGCATTCCAGAAAAAAATAAAGAACAAGCAACAGCCAAATATTTTAATAAAGTTAATACCGAAAAATTTTTTAAAAAAATTGAATCAGTAAAACGAAAGTGTAATCTCTAATACGATCTGTCTCTAAGGTGTCTCTCATTTCTGTTTAGTATGGAAATCTTTGCCAATGATCGTAACTAGGCCTCCGGGAGCACCTTATCATAGTAAAGAGGGTCGATGAGGGGGCACCAAGCACACAGACGCGCCCAAATGAATGGACTTTTTGAACTATAAGGGTTGTTCATTTTTTGGGTTTATTTGGATCAGAAGTGGTGCCATTGACTTTCCTGGAAACGTATATAAATAATCAAATAATATGATCTTACAATTCTAATAGAACTCATTTAATTTACACCAAACCTGTGCATCGTTACAGCCCTACTGAAAAGCAAAGCTCAAACATGCCTTGACTGATTGACTGCATTTTGGGGTGAACTAGATTTCCCACTGAATCAGGACTAAGTTGGTAAATCATTGTGCTGATGATATCTGTCCATGATGTGCACGTATTTGACATTTTTGAAACATCAAGCTGGAAAATGTGTCACTTCCATGAAACCTAGAGCCACAACACACTTTATTTCAAAGTAACAGTGGCAAAATTCTACATATCGGCTCAGCATTCCTGTTCGCACCATCAAATATAGCAATGCAACACATTGATTTGGATTTTAATGACCAGACCATGGCATATTCTCTGTTAGGCTCTATATCTAGTACAAATCATCAATGTTCTCAAAATGATCAGCCACAGCCAGAAAAAGCAGGGATGCACTGATATCTGGCAGAGAAAAAAATGCTTAGATTTGACTGATAACTAAAATTAATGTCTGATAATGCATTTCTGACCTTTCAGAAGAGCAGAACATTTAGATGATACTGGGCTACAGTCTGTCATTTTATTCATTTTACTGATTTTATTGATTTGTTACAGTCTACAAATAAATGTTGCATTTCACTGTAATGCTAATCCACGTGGATCCCAGTTATTAAAAAGAGAAAATGATTTATTCCAAATATTTTCCTTTTTTTTTTTACTAATGAGTTACAAAGTAAAACAAACATTATTTGTGTGCTTCTGTTTTAATTATGGAAGCTAAAACTGATAGCGAAGATGTGTTCTTAAGGTTAGCTCGCACTAACCTTTACCCTACTGCCTCCCTCTCTCTCTCTCTCTCTCTCTCTCCCTCTCTCTCTCTCTCTCTCTCTCTCTCTCTCTCTCTCTCTCTCTCT
>JBBJLS010070907.1:0-11510 GCA_037577275.1 Bryconaethiops microstoma | reverse complement strand
TGTGTATGTGTGTGTGTGTGTGTGTGTGTGTATATATATATATATATATATATATACGCACTGTATATATAATATGCATGCACACACATTTTTTCCCAAGCAGAAATACATGTATTGCCCAGATATAGTGCATAAGTCTTTTGCACTGTATGAAATGTAATGAATTACTATAAGGTGTTATATGGTGTAGTATTATTATAGATGCTGATTAGCAAGTAAATGCCTTAGCTGTCTGTCTGTTCTGAGCTAACAGCATTGTTTTTTGGCAAAACTTTGCTCACAGCTAATTGAAGCAAGCCTTTTTAATGCATTTATGTCTTCTGGTGAGAGAGTGAAGTGTCTATGTGTGGAAGTTAAGGTGCTGTTTAATGCGTAAAGTGACGCATGGAGTAAAATGGAGATGAATAGCTAAAAGAAACAGTGGGGCCTGGCCTGGCTAATGGAATGAAGTGTCCTATGGAGTTTCATTATTATGTGTTAAGATGTGTTGCCTTGGGGCCTTGTTTGAAGTGATTATTCATGAAAAGCCGCCAGTATGTCTGCATTCTACTTAACTAGAAACACCATGGTTGCTTAATAAGAAAGAGAAAAGATTCAAATCTAAAAAACGGTCTGACTTCATCAACTGAAATGTATTAGCTGTTTTTGTGTATGTTTGTCCAGTTCAAAGGAAAGACATGATGCTTGAAGCATGACCAATGCACTGAATTCTTAGCTCATCTTGACTTAATCCTCTGTTTTAAGCAGGAACAGACAGCATTCTGTAATACAACATTAGATCCATCCTAATATGATTGATATAAAGCAAATGTTGTCTTTTAGTTTCGCACCACTGTCCCACCACTCTCAGACAATGGGGGTCAAAGAGCCTTCACTCACCTTTTACTCTATAGAAGTCAAATATATTATTCTGCCTGTTTTACATGACAATAGAGGCTTTTTGAGAATGTATAGGCCTAATGGTTCTTCCTGTGTTGTAATCATTACATTAAAAATAAGTTTACTTCACCTCTTCTTTTCAATGCTTAATTTGTTCAATAAGTGACTGCTATATATAGGGGCAGCTGGTGACCAGAAGGTTGTGGGTTCAATTCCCAGGACTGCTAGTGGCACCACGGAGGTACCCTTGAGCAAGGTACTGTCCCCTCACACTGCTCCCTTTTGCTTTGTTCCTGGCTACTCGCTGCTTCACTTGGTGAATGGGTTCAATACAGAGAAAGAATTTCATGCTGTTTACACTGTGTGCTGTGGTGTGTTCACGTATGCCAAATGGTCACTTCACTTAACTATAAGGTGGTAAGGGTGGGGCGGTGCAGGCTGATGGCTAGCCCCTTTATCAAAAATATGTTCTTCTCTCCAAGTCTGAGCTCTAGCATAAAAATAAAGCTTAAATGTAACTGTAATTACTTTAATTACATAGACATAGAGGCTTTCACCAGTTCCTGGATGACATAGAACCACTCAGTAGCTTTCAGCAGCAAATTAGCACAAAGTAGCTGTTGTCAAAGGAATTTTCATGAACTCCAGTGACCTCTACCTCAAATAACAGTCCAGAGATGATTCCTTTTTACACAGTGCCCTCCTAGAAATATAATAAACAGGCACTTTAAAGCTTTTCTGCTGTTGAAGATTTTGTTTATAACGTTCTCTCACAGACTAACCTAGCCTGTTGAATGCATCAGTTAAATATCTTTCTGGGCCGGTGCTCACAAAGGTAATGTCAGATGTTTACACACTCTTTAGAAACACTTTATTTGATTTATTAAATAAGCTTTCAAAAACCTTCGCATCCTCAGGATTGTATGAAATTAACCACTTTGTCAGTTACATTTTTACTGAAAACCATGCCGATTTCTTTATGATATCAGAATTGTAAATTGAACAATATACACTCCTTCAATCTGGAAGTCTTGTCAGCTTCAAAAAGCACGTTTAACTTCTCGTTTCACACTAATGTCCACTGAGACACTAACAAGCTTACTGGTAAAATGTCTCACACTGTGTTTTGTGTTTTAGTTTCCCTTTTTTATTTAATGAATTTAATTAATTATTTCCTGCACATTCTAACTGATGGTGTTTTCTCTCTTGTTCAACTCATGCAAAATGCTTTCCACATACTAGCAAATTTGATGATATTGTCTATCTAATCTTACTCCTCGCTTGTGTTTATATTTTCTCTGTAAAAATACAGAGAATTTAAGTGCAACAGCTGGACTACGTTCAGTTTTAAAAAGGCACAGCGGGATGGGGGTTCAGTGATGTTGACTGCTTTTCTCCTATTTTATTCATCACTTCCCTTTATTTATTTTGTTCTTAAAGGTTCCTGAAAAGACACAACATGCAGTAAGGAATAAAGTGCATGCCTTAAATTGATACACTGTGTTGATAAGTGCAGCCAAGACCTGTCTGCATTTATTTGACCTTGCGTGAATAAATGAAACATGTCCTGTATTTGATGTAGGAGGACTGAATTCTGATTAAATCTCTAGACACCCCCAGTACAAGTTTCAGCACCACATTCTCTAAATCTGAGATTAGGGTTTTTTGCAGTTGAAAGGAAATTTGAAACCTTTAAAAAAACTGTTTTATATCGACTCTCTGAAAGGAGCTGTAAGCTCAACATTCGTTTGATTTGAAGATGTGACTGAACTCTGATTCTTGCTGAAGCATTAATCAATTGATAAGTAGTCTACAGATCATTTTGCGACTGTACAGAGAGATGAAGCAAAGAGAATGAATGAGTTGGGTTTTTAAAGTCCCACAGATCCCCTTGAGTAGAATGCTTAAATTAAAATTACTTCTGCTTTCTCATCTCAAACGGCTCCACATTAAAGTAAATCTTTTATTACACATACATCACAAGACTGTATGACTTAAAAGCTTTTAGCATTACAGTGTCTGATTTATTAACGAGTCGGAGGACTCTATACTCACTTCTGTTACTACCTGATCCCTGTGATACTCTTTTCATTTGTCTGGGTGACTAGGAGCTTTTTTACACACCAGTAAAGTCAGGACCTTCACAGTCGCCATTGGGTCATGTCCCTTGGGTGTAAAGTAGACAGTGAAGGCACTTGGAGAAGAATGGGTCCAGGCAACACTGGAGTGACAGGTATGTTTAGATCAGGTTTCAATTTTAAATAATGCTTTCTCTTGCAGGAATGTTGCTTAGAAAAGTTTGACAACCACCCGCAGTCTACCAGACACAATCAGCAAAGCTGCCTTGTTCGAAAAGAAGTGAAATGATGAAGTGACAGCATACACATTTAACCTAACAATCAGACTGTATTTCTACCTTCTATACAGGTAACAATACTGTGTACCACACGTTGGTAATTAGTGTTCTTTGAGGAGTACATTGAGGTTTCCATTTACATTATGTAAGCAGCTGTTAGAAAAGATGAGCTTCATGTATCTCAAAGGAAGCACATACTTCCCAGCCCTAACCCTTCTAACTTGGTAGCACTATGTGATCCAGCTTGTGGGTGGAATTAGGCATGATTTATTTAGGGAATAGATTGTGTTAATAAAAAAACCCCCCTCATAAATAATAACTTTAATAGGAGAAATAGAAACACACTTCATTTTAATTATGCAGTTATACACAAGATGGAGTATTGTTGCAAGCTCAAGTGTATTACTGTAATTATACTTCAATTTAGGATTTTTATTATTAGAGTTTTATTATTAGTGTGCTTATGAAGATGTAAACAAACCATGGATTTATAAGCTAATATCTTGAGAGAACTAGCTACTAATTTGTGTATCACATTTAAATACAACATCAGAAGCTCATGGCAGATTGAAAACACTATAAGAAACTGAAACACTAAACAACTTCCAGCAGTCTAGCAATTTTCCCATAAACTGTCTCATTTGCGATAATGTCCTTATAAAAACTGGAAGAAGGACCGTAGCCCACTTTTCTCCATATCATGGTTCAGTTTCTCATCACTTTTTTGCTAAGTTTCGGTGTGTTGTGACTGAAGCGGCTGCATACTTTAAGGAGGAACATTGGCATGTCAAAAATAGAAACTGCTTGGTATAGACACCCTTAATGATTACAGTGGAGGCATTTTGGTTTTGTTGTTGCTTGCTTGTGTGTCATACCTAAAGAGATTCAGTCAGAGTGCCATTATTGAGAGATATTGGCACTCATGGAATGCCTCACAGTCAATCACATTGCGAGGACTGTAATAATGCATGTTAATATAACCATTTCTGTTGGTCCAATTAGGTGTTAAAAAAACATTAGGAAAAGATGCTAGAAAACTATTACTGTTACTGAAGACCATAAGATGTGACAGTAACATTATTGTATTTATAAATACAGCATTTCACAACATGGGACCATACGGCTGTCATGAGCAGACTCATGTTGTCACATGCTTGAGAGGATCCTGGGGGCGATATCGACAAGGCGATATGTTAATTAATTTCTCACTTCTGATGAGTTTCATTAGTGGAAGCACACAGAAGCAGGGTGTAATTGACTAGCTGGGAGGCAAACTGGACGACTCCTCAGAGTTTGTTGTTTACTCAGGAGCTAATACACACAATTTTGCTTGCCATGAGGACTTCGGTGTATGAAGGTAGGCTCCTAACTGGTTGGTATTACACCTCTGCTCAGAGACACAGGGAGGCTCCAGAGATGCAGCGCAGAACTGCAAAGGCATGCCTGCAATCCAATTAGTACAGAGACTGTGTCTGTGTGTGTGTAAGATTGTATTAGGGGGAGGCAGAGACAGAGAGCATTAGGTTACTGAGTAGTGGGCTTGAGAGAAGAACTATGGGAAGGCATATATTGGGGGGGGGAGAGTATGCACCTTCTTTTAATATGTATATCTGTGAAGTTCTGTGTGGGGAATTCATTTCACTGACTGCATATTTGCATATTAGAGAACACAGACCCACAATTTAATGTGTTACGGGGGCTAGAAGTTACTCCCTCCTCCAAGTGTGCTGAAGAGCTAAGAGTGCTTGGAGGACACTCTCCTTGCTGAGGTGGAATTGGACTCAACAAAATTGGATTTTAACACAGCCCATTGTGAAGCTTAGTATATTTTAAGAATTATTATAGAAAAAAGTTCTAGTAAGAATTTCTAAATTGGTAAAGAACCTTTATTATTATGCAGAGATTCTTAGAACATTTAAAGGCTCTGCACACTCACGCATCTCATTTACAAATATGGTTATTTACAGACCATATTATGGCATCTCTTAATGAAGCCTTTAAGCTGGCATCATTGTTTAGGAGTGAAGTACATGGTACAGTTTTTGTCACTCACCACATTGCTCTCGTGCACCTCTGGGTTCATCGTTAGCTGCACTACAAACCAGGTGGCATTGCGAAGGATGAAGGCTGTTATCAAATTCCAGTGAATGATATTCCTCAGGCACCGAATACTCCTGTAATATACAGAGAGAGGAGAGGATAAGGAGAAAAGCAGAAGATTAGTGTACTTTGCCTGAAAGTGTGCCTTGTGATTTTAGTATAACTAGACTGTATGTCTGTGTGTATCTACATGCAATTATTCAACCACAAGTTTTTTACTTTTCGACCACTTGTTTTGTGTCTTACTCTTTGTACTCACTACTCTGTTGTATTATTACTTGTAAAGCACATGTTCAAAGCACTTGTAAAACATGTTCAAGCAAAACCCAGTGCAGAGTATAAAAATAGTTCTGATAAATGACAGCAAATGCTTCTAATGCCATTTAATTTTATTTATTTTATATATTTCAAAAATATTTAGTTTAAAGACATTTTTTGGGTAAAATTATTGGCCTGTTTTTAAATGAGAACATCCAAAGAAAGCTTAGGGCTTCTGTGGCCCACCCAGACCCTTAAACTCTGACCAGCATACAATAATTCTGTCAATTATAATTTGCTGCCAATGACAAGAAAAAAAAAAATTCAAAAATAGGTCAAAATAGGTCAATTTTTTAATTTAAACATTTTATGTTATTTTCAAAATTAGTAAAAATAAATATATTTATTGAAAATGACTTGCAGTGCTTTCACAGCCTTTGGGAAACATTGGTTTAGGGTATTGTTTACTGTTTATTTGCTTAATTTAAAATATTGTAATAAAACCATAATGTAGATTTCCTAAAGAATGATTATTGAACTAAATCATTTTACACCCCTATGATTTGCAGATTATTCCATGCCACACCCACATGACATCTTAAACCGTTTAGCATTTTTCTTCCTATGGTTAAGCTCCTGTAATGACCTACTGCACTCTTTTTTGTACCCTCTGCAAATACACAACAACTTAAACCAACAATGCCTCCTCCACTTTTCAATAGAATGGCTTGAGCCTCTTCATTTCAATACCACACAGTGTTGAATGCAACTTGGGCCCAGGTGGGTATTGCAGTTTCTAGGTTAAGTACAAATGGCTATTGTGTGTGTTGTTTTGTATGTTTCTATGTCAGTAATAGTGGTGGTCATAAGTATCTGGTGTCACTTATATTTGGTGACCATTCCAGAGTGCACTTATTGAACCCTACCTGTCAGTGCAACTAGGCAGTGTGCATGTCCATGTTAGACGTAGTAAAACAGATCAGCATGGGGAACTGAAGAATTCTGTGTTTGGTTTTTCTATATAAACTAAACACCATGCTGTCTTTATTGCTGGGTGTTCTGGGACCTATGTGTGCGTTGTGTGCTTGCATCTGCTCACATTTAGAAAAGAATCTGGAACTTCTAACAGCGCATTATTGATTTAAAGGCCTTCACATTCTAAGCACAATTTATTTGGACGTCAATAAATTAATAGGAGAGTGATTGTTAGATGGTAAAAATCCAACCATTTTTTAAGCATATTCACAAGCAAACTGAACTCAGTTACCACTAGTACCTCTGGTGTTCCAGCAGCTAGAAATTTATTACAAAAGGATCATCAAAAGGATCAGTTTTGCCTTCTGCTTTGTGACAGTTGGTGCTAACTCAGAAGTACGCAGACATGTGAGTTCAGGAAAAACTCAATGTGTCAGCTCTTGAATGTGACAGAAAACTTTCCTGGTCCTTTTGCTTTTTTCGCTTTTCCAAAATGAAATGTAACCTTTTCAGTGTCACTGTTTTGTGAGGAGCAAAAAGTTTTTGCGTGTTTATTGTGCCATGTTGAGTGTGTAACAGCCTTAACCATATAACACTACTAAAGTTTGAAGTTTATTTTTTTTTTTACTATTCATGTGTTTGCATACTTAAAAAATAGTTTAAAAATGATTGTTTTTTGCATTCGAAAATAAATGTGACGGCAGCACTAAGAAATCATGTTACTAAAAAGCAAATAGACTATTTTTGTCTGCCATGGTAAACATTAAGGCTTAGACATTGCAGTTTTGGGACTGTTTGCATGTATATATAAATAATATACTTTTACCTATAAAAAGTATAGCAAAACAATATTAACATGATACAGGGATCAACATAATACATTCATACTAAAATTATACTCTGTAAAAATTCTGATTCAAGGACATTAACAGACATGAAACCAATCCTGTCATGGAGATTCTGATATAACCAAGTATAAACAATTCTGACAATTCTGGAACAGGTTTACTAGATGACAAGTAAATGAAAGCATATTAAATGCTTTAAAAAGATGACTGTGTGCACTGTTTCTGATATCACCACTGTGGAAAAATGGCCAAGGCACAGCTTTTTCAGGTGAGCTGGTTGGCCTGCTGTCAGGCTCAGAATTACCTAGTGGTTTGAGTCAGAGCACATGACACTGAATACTAATCCCTGATATTCGGGTCAAGGGAAAAAATGAAAATGGTGAACACCTACTGCAGAATGACCAGCCAATTGAGTCTCAAAAGCACTGGCTCTAAAAGGTTAGCATGCCAAAAACTGCACAGCTTGAAATCAGTGCGGTACCTAAATCCAGCCAGAGACCCGTGAAGAGTTTAGAATATTCATTTCTGTGTTTGGGAAGCTCCTCTGAGGTTTTGTGTGAGTGTGTGAATGCATTAAAATGCGCTGAGCCCAAAAAGCTTTTCTGTTATGCACATATTCACATAAATATTTAATCACAGGTTATGCCATGTTTTTCCTACAGATGTGTGAGAACGTGCTCAGTGTCTGGCCTCTCGTTTTAACCTGGACAAATGCTTTGTGCCTGAAGAGGAATACTGATCAACACCCATACTAAAATTCGAAAACAGTAAAAGTATTTATACACCTAAGTAATAATGATGAATGAAAAACAAACCATTTATTTTTTTTCTGTACCAAAATTTCACACTGTTGTTTTCCCTCTGTCTATCATGTTTTTCCCATTTTTGCCAGTTTCCTTCTGCATCTCACATCTTTCTCAGTTCTTCACTGCTGCTAAATATATTCTTTTGTGTTTCTCACTCATTCTCCTGCTATCCTCCAAACCCACCGCTCTGAGTATATTTAAACACAGGCCCAATTTATATCTCTGCTCCTGAAAATCAATAAAACCCCACAGATATCTCCTCTCTCTCTCTCTCTCTCTCTCTCTCTCTCTCTCTCTTTCTCTCTCTCTCATGTGTTGTGCATGTTCATTCCTTATTCTCTCTTGCTTACATGCACACACATATGCATGAACTATGCACCTATGAATTACATCTTACAGTTAAAAGAGGGAAAGCATGAAAGAAAGATAAGACTTTTTTGATTTGGCAGCACTCTAGCTTGAATATCTCACTGCTGAGGGGGTTTTAAGGGATATAGTAAAAATAATTGTATTTGCTTGGCTTGCGGTGAATTCTTTTTAGCAGTAACTAAAAACTCCCCAGCTCCACCTTCTTATGGCTACTACTAACAAATATTCCGCTCCTCTCATGGCAGCTGTTGAAAATATATAACAGCAACAAAAAGGAAACGCAGTGTTCCCTCATCCTGAATCAAAGTTTCCCTTGGAAAATATTGGTGACTGTCATCGTGACTTAGAAGAATTCAGTTTGCTCGAAAAAAGGGAAAAGTCAAAGGTGGTCTTTTCATTAACTGAGCTCCAGGGGGATGTGTCTCTTTGATGTAATATTTAATTATTAGAAATTACAGAGGGGACAGGTCAAATGTAATAGAAGGTATTGGGATGATAAAAGCCAAAAGTACTGGATGAATCCAATACAATCTTCTTAAAAATCTTCCTGCTCTTCTTAAGTGAAGTGCTTTATTTAAAAGTTGTTTTACAGCTTTGCAGTTTATAAAGAAAAATATTTTATATGTATTTACCAGCACTCAAAATTTCTGTCAGTTTTAATATCAGAAGAGTACAAGTGGTATTTTGTCATCTGCTTAGAATTTCCATATACTTTGGTTACTACCAGACTGAAATTTGTCTGAAATTTTTAATTTCCTTGTCCTGGAAAGTTAAAAGAGATAATTTTATGAAGATATTGTGATTTGGAGGAAATTACTTGGGGAGCTGAAGAACAGCAAGTAAAGTACTGTCTTCTGTCTAGTGGCATAATCTGTGTGTGTCTAGAGTAAACATATGTATGGGAAACATGCCTAAATAGACTAAAGCTCTAAACCTGGAATGACTGGAAACTTAAAGACAGCAAAAAGACAAAATTATGAAAGTATGCCATGGATGATGAATACTAGATGATTGACCGAAAGAGAGGCAGAATACATCTTTATTCCTTAAAAGTCAAGAGCTGTGATTTTGTTTTGCTGTAGTGTTTAAAAGTAATACACAGTGAATTGTGCACTGAATTACATTCATATTGCATTTATATTCTGAGATGGAAGAGACAAGTGAAACTGCATCTTCTTGGACTGCCGCTAGCACAGTGTCTTTGGACAGCTCTACACACTTGGGGGACAAACACAAACTGCCAGGCCTGTTACGTTAGCTAACAGTACCGCAAACTGAGTGCAGAGGGAGGGCAATCCAAAAATGTACTAGTGTTGGTGCCAGAGCCAGTGCTCAGCTGGGGTTGGGCACCGGAATCCTCCTTTAAGCTCCAACCCATGTTCACACCAAGTATGACAGCTGAGCTTCCATGTACAGGATGTTCCTGAGCATCATGTTGAAGCATAGGAGCAAGTCCACTTGTGGTATGAGCAAATAGTGAATGCCGTGTCATTACACATGTGGATATTTTATGCTGTTCAAAATCAGCACATAGCACATGAACCCACTGTATTAAACACCGTTGTGGGTAATAGGTGTGTGTTCTTATTGGGCTCACAACAGTTCACATTCTGAGTCCACCAGCCTTCTGGTGCTGGAATTGAACAGACTTTTTCAGCTACGCATCTTTTTTGCTGTTTTACACAAATGCTGTGTTGATTAGTTTGTAAGTTTGGAATCTGCCTTTTAAACAGAATTTCTACACTTGTTTCAATAGGTTTCGAGTGAGAAATGATTAACTCTTTAAATCCTAAAAGACCATGGGGGGTTCCACACTTTCTTTCATTTTCACTACGTAACTTGCATATTAGTTTCATGGTAGTTATTGAATAATTTGTCGAAGCTATTGAATGATAAATCTTAAGATGAATGACTGAATATGTAGTCGAGATTTCAAGGGTTTAATATCAGGGTTCAATATTACAACATGCTTGTTATTGCTGCCAGCTTCTAAGGGTTAAAAGGCAGGGAGGAAGATAGGACAGTAAATGTTCCTTTGAGTAGTCGTCTTTGAAAATGGGATGTGCAGTGTCCAACCAAGGAATAATTTAGTGTGCACACAATCACTGGCTTACTGTCATCTTAGGGCATTCATCTCAGCTTTACTTTGGACGCTGGTCTCAGCAGGGAGACGTAAAGCTCATGGAAATTCGTTTATAGCAATGAGTCTGACGCAAACGAACAAATTAGGATATTGGGGATCATCAAAAGCTGCCTTTGATTTCTGTGGCAGTGCATTTCTCCAGCAGATAAAACAGAAATTACAAATTATCCTTGCATAATAGTCTCACCAAAGAAAGTTTTCACCCCAAGCTCTCAGAAAGACTGGACAGACAAGAGAGAGAGAGTAAAATGCAGTGTGAGAAAGAGACAGGACTTCTTGAATTAAAGGTCACAGAGATCAGATTGATATTACTAATTTAATGCTCTGAACATGCAGTTTAATAAGAGCAATAAGTCTTTAATAATTAATTGCACCACTCTGCCTACAGCAAGTATGAGAGAAAGAAGAGAAAGAAAAAAGAACATGTGCAGCATGGATGTAAAAATGTTTGGCTATTTGCATTGTGACTTTTTGACTCTTTCTGTTTTTTATATATATTACTTTTGAATTTTTAAGATGCCTCAAACAGAAAATGGTAATTTTAAAGCTGAGGACCTCTAAAACCCAAAATGTCTGGAGAATCTCTAACATGGCAAAGGGCTAGCCTGCTTCAGAAAACTTCTTTTAACAGACACTGCTCTCTCACTCTTCAATTAATTCACTCTTTTCCTTTCACATCTGAACTGTTGCCTTCACTCAGGTACAAACACACACACACACACACACACACACACACACACACACACACACACACACACACACACACACACACACAC
>JBBJLS010070906.1:0-11511 GCA_037577275.1 Bryconaethiops microstoma | reverse complement strand
AAGACTGTCTCTGTAACTAATGACTGTAAGACTGTCACTGTAACTAATGACTGTAAGACTGTCTCTGTAACTAATGATTGTAAGACTGTCCCTGTAAGTAATGACTGTAAGTCGCTCTGGATGAGGGTGTCTGCCAAATGCTGTAAATTTAATGTAAACACAGCTTGCTTTCTGAAATCTGTCTTAGTGTTTTACAAGTGAAATAAAAAGTACATTCCGACTTACAACTTACATCTTTCAAAGAATCTTTCATTTTAAAGTCATTTTTCTCAGAGTGTGATAAAGTGTCTTTCTGCCAGTAAAGTTAACATTTGATTAAATGCCAACAAACAACAAAGCAGTAAAAAGTATCAGGATTTTGTGTGTAAAAATAGTTGATATTGTGTTATATTTTTCATAGTACACTGTATGTGAATGTGTACTTACAGTATATATATGTACGTATGTGTGCGTATGTACGTATGAATGTATGTTTGTATATGTGTATGTATGTGAATGTATACTGCAAATGTGTCTCGCAGTTCTTCTTTTTATGTCTTTATTTATTGTTACGCACAATCCTTTATAGCACTATTTTAATTCTGCCTAAAAGATATGTATTAAATGCAGTGACGTGTCCTCTGTGGTCACTCTGGGCTTTGGTATGTGATGGTACTGTGTGGAATGCTCCTCAAATGTCAGAGCTTCTACTGAAGGCCAAATGGCCCAGTAAGCTAACGATAACCTACAGTAAAGATATCTACAGTCACTCACAGCTGTGGCAGAGAGTTGTAGTACCTAAGAGGTTTGGATCTGTCGATGTTTCAGGTAAAATGCTTGCAGGATCTAAAAGGAAAAGTTCAAATCAACCTGAAATCAACTTGGACTTCTTGTTTGCTCTAATAGTTCATGAGGCTGGTTCAAATTAAGGAGGTTTATCCTATATCATTCAGGCTGGGAGGGTAAAATGTATTCTGGCCCTGTGCTGTTTACTGATGTAATCTGTTACCAAATCCCAAGGATTACTATATTAAACGGATATAATCTGATTTATGGCCACTTTCCAATTCCAAGCCTTTTTGCTCAAATCTGATTTTTTGCCTTGATGAAAAAAAAAATTGAGTGTATAAGTGACGCATAACAGTCATTAGTGCGAATTAACGTGTGTCCTGTAGTAATCAGTGACGTCACATGAGCGATGAATGTGCATCATGAAAGACGACAGTGAATGAACAGACCAACAGCACAAACCTTCAGCTCTCACATCTGCTCTCAGCTGGATGTGATTATAGAAGAAGGTAAAAATGGCCAAATACTTTGAAACATTTGATTTGCTTACTGGGAGAAACCTCAAGTTGACCACTGTGGCAGATCTGACAGTACTTATTAAGCTCGTATAGCCATGAACACTTATACATTCAGTATATATCTGATCTGGGACCACATATGAAAGTGACTTAGATCTGACATGTGTCACACTGAGATAAAAATCAGATTTGTGGTAATCAAGTAATCAAGCCACTGATCTCACGCTTTGTTCAAATGCCAAATCTAGGTGGAACCACATATGCAAATATATGTCAATTGTGTGAGGTATATATTGTGTTTATATACCAGCTGGATAAATGACTGTGAACTGCATTTGGGAAGAGGGATTTATCTTTGGAATTCTGGGCCAGCCTCTTCCCTATTCTCTAAAGTAATATCTGTTCAATGGCATATTTTTCTTTCAAAACAGTGAATTTCTACAAAGCTCACAGACATGTAGTTTTGACAGAAAACACTCGATTAGTGTGTATCTCTTACCCGACCATTGTTTTTGTATTGTAACTGAAATGAAATACAGTACCTTTATTAATAACATTCTGTTACTATCCATCCCCGCATAGCATTTAAACAGTGATTCCCAAACTGGGAGCTGTGGTTGCCTGAGCAATTCAGAAGCTGTATCTCTGTAATTTTTATTTTATTTGTTTATTTTATCTATTTTGTTCATGTCTATCAAAGTGGAAGCTGTGTTAAGTGGTAGATTGTAAACACTATTAATATTAAACATACATGCCAGCTAATTAAAATGCCACTCAGTGCCACTCAGCAAGTCATCTGTAATGCCACAGAGCAGTGTTATGTCTCTTGAATGAGAAGGTCATTGATAGCAGTGGAGAATGTGATGAGTGGAGGGGCACAAGGTGGGGCCAAGTGGCACTTAATATCCTCAAAAGGGGGTCAAACCAAAACAGCTGATTTAAATACTAAATTCTTGTTTTTCTGTAAACATCAATCAAAATGTAAAGACCTTTAATCTCTAAAATGTCCTCTGATTTTTCATGATGTCATAATTTATCAGCGAACGGAAAACAATAATGTTAACCAATAATCTCATGTTTCACCTCCCACTAGATCTTCCCTGATAACACTTTTGTACTCACAAATATATTATAGTGTGCTTTATGATTTCACATTCACTTTATGCTGGAGTTCAGAAAACAGCATCACTAAAAAGATGCTCAGAGGACACGTACGTGCGTTCCACTCCTGCATTATTTTTCTCTCTTTGTGTCGACCAGAGGGGGAAGGCTTGCCCTTTTGACTCTTGGTTTCTCCTGAGTTTTCTTCCTCCAGCTTTACTGAGTTTTTCCTCTTCTCTGTCACCCTTGGCCCACTAGAGGCTCGAACATGGACTCTGTAAGGCTGCTTTGTGAAAACTTTGGTTGTAAAAAGCTATATAAATAAAATAGAATTGAATAGATTAATTGTGGTTACATGTCTTCCTTTTGATTTTCAGAAACCCTTGCACACTTTAGACCACCAGGACTGGGACAAAGCTTCTACAGGAAGGCCCCCCACTGGTCAGAAAAGAGAGGTTTGTGGAATTTTTGCTCTTTGGTCTGTTCTCCACATCCACTCTCAGCAAACCCACACTCAGTATATCAGGAGTGCTGTAGTTTTTAGCCACGGCTGGAGGGGTTAAATGTGAAAAAGGCATTGTGTGGTGGGTATTGTGTCCTACAGTCATGCTGTGCTGTGGTAAATAAAGAAAGGCTTGATGGATGTGCTCCTCATGTCTACAGTCTGTAAACTGCCATTGAGCATAGCAACAAGATACAGATGGGGGACAAATTAAAGTATAAGCCAATCCAATTCTCTGCCACCACAAGCCATTTAAGCAGCGTTTAAGCACTTTAACCCTTAAAGCATGAGCAGCACAGATCTGTGATGGCAGCGCAGCACATGATAAATTGTCGTCATACGGCAAAACAACTCCTTATACAGAAGTGCCCCCGGTTTGTCTTGATGCTGTAGGTGTCAGACATCATGCTGAGCTTTATTTGGTGTTCCTATGTCATGTTGAACCAAAGTTATTGTAATTTAAAAACACGTACTAATAATAACCGCTACTGGCGTCTTAAAAATGCAAATGCCCAAAAAAACAAAAAGCTTACATTTCTTTTATTTTAAGTTTTAGAAGCAAATGGAATAAAACACAAGATCTTTGGAATAAAACACAAGATCTTCTGATGAGTCCCTGTGGAACGTGGTTTCCATTCTAAAAGCACAACAACAAAAACCTTCATTGCAGAAATCATCAGCTCTGATCAGATGGTCATGATTATAGAAGAAGGTGAAAATGGCCAAATGCTTGGTACACATGTGAAAATGATCTGGGAACACATGTGAAAATGACTTAGATCTGACTTTTGTTAAAAAATCAGACGTGTGATGTTCACTTTAGCCTGGTAATCAAATCAGCAGAAAAGTAATTGAGCTCGCATTTTGCTCAAATACCAAATCTAAGTGGAATATGTGAATATATGTAAATTGTGCAAGTTTAGATGTGTCCTTTCATAAGGAGTGGTCAACTAAAGGCACTTTTCCATAGTTATACAGGAACTGTTCTGTATCTATTCTGTACCTTATTATTTATATTCTGAGGTTTGTCTTCTTTTTTTTTTTCTTTGCATTCTTTATCTGCGTGATGAAAACCTAACCCAGTGGTTCACCTTCATGTTTTTGACAGTGTTTAAGATCAATTTGTTATTGTGATTCAAACTTCTTATGAAACTTCCGCGGAGACCGTGGAGCTTGTACTTCATCATCCTCTCAGTTGTTTGTATCTCTATTGTTGTTTTTTTTGCGTGGACAGTAAAAACACAATGACCTCTTTCAATGATATGATGTAGACACATTATTGAGAAGTCTGCACCTAATGTACAATCAGCTTCATAGTTACTGGGACCGTTGGTAAAGATAATAAGGTCATAGAAATGTATTTGTGTCTAATTAGGTCGGTGTCTCACAGAAAATGAAAAGAAATCTAAACTATAATTGAGATTTAGTCTAGGAAAAATGATTTTTTCTGTCTTTGCAAACAGAAATGACATGCATGATCCAAGATGTCTTTCCTAGAAAGAGAACCTTGCTAGTGTCATAGTCAAAGTCAAATTCAAAGTCAGATTTATTGTCAATTACTCCACATATACTAGGCATACAGAGGATTTGAAAGTATGTTTCTGTCCACAGCGATGCACACATATAGGACAACACCTAGCATTACTAACATTACCTAACATAACTTAAGGACACATATCTAATGCTAAAACAAGACAGGAACACAGGACGAGGATCACAAGACAAAAACACAAGAATGTCTCAGCAGCAGAAGTTCTGTATGTGTTGTAATAGTGCAAAAGATGTGCGAAAAATGTAACTGTGCAAAAAGATGAGCAGGAGACATGTTACAGAAAGACAGCAGCAACTTTCTGGACTACAGATATTCAGGGTATAAGTAAGTAAGAGTACAAGAATATACGTGAGAGTGCAAATATAAAATGAAATGTGCAAACTGTAAAAACTGCAGATATGAAATAAGATGTGCAAACTGTAAAGCTTGTAAGACATTGTAGCAGCAACTTCAGAGTCCAGAGTTTTTGGTGGGGCAGAGAGGAGTGGGTGGGAGAGAGGGGAAAGAGTTCAGCTTCCTGATGGCCTGGTGGATGGAGCTGTTTGCAAGTCTGGTATAGCGGGCACGGTTGCTCCTGAATCTCCTCCCAGAGGGCAGGAGGCTGCAGAGATTGTGTGCAGCGTGGCTGGCGTCACACACAATCATAGTTGCTTTTCAGGTAAGGCGGATGTTGTACATGTCTTGCAGGGAGAGGAGTGTGGCACCGATGATCTTTCCAGCTGTGCTTATTATGCGCTGCAGGGTTTTCCTGTTGTGGTCAGTGCAGCTCCCACCCCACACAGTGATGCAGCTGGTGAGAATGCCTTCAATGACGCCCCTGTAGAACGTGCGTGTGATGGGTGAGGGGGCTCTTGCTTGCCTAAGTTTCCGGAGGAAGTGTAGGCGCTGCTGTGCTTTCTTTGCCAGTGATGCGGTGTTGGTGGTCCAGGAGAGGTCCTCACTGATGTGTGCCCCCAGGAATTTGGTGCTGCTCACTCTTTCCACAGCAGCACCATTGATGTACAGTGGTGGGTGTTCGGTGTGTCCTCTCTGGAAGTCAGCGACAATATCCTTAGCCTTATTGACATTTAGCAGGAGGTTGTTGTCCCTGCACCATGTGGTCAGAAGGTCAACCTCCTTCCCGTAGTTGATCTCATCGTTCTTGGTGATGAGACCTACCAGAGTTGTGTCGTCTGCAAACTTCACCATGGGATTTGTGCTGTAGGTTGGCATGCAGTGTCAACAGGGTGAAGAGCAAGGGACTGAGCACACAGCCCCTGTGCTCAGTGTGATGCTGTTTGAGGTGTTATTGCCGACTTGTACTGCTTGTGGTCTCTCAGTAAGTCCAGCAGACAGTTGCATAGTGTGGTGTTGAGCCCCAGCAGGTCTAGTTTGCGGATGAGTTGTTGTGGGATTATGGTATTGAATGCCAAGCTAAAATCTATGAAAAGCATTCTCACATATGAGTCTTTGTGTCCAGGTGGGAGAGGGCTGGGTGGAGGGCAGAGCAGATTGCATCCTCTGTAGATCGTTTGGCTCGGTATGCAAACTGGAAAGAGTCCAGGGTGGGGGGTGTGGAGGATTTGATGTGTTGCATGACTAGCCGCTCAAAGCACTTCATGACAATGGGGGTCAGTGCCACAGGTCGGTAGTCATCGAAGCAGGATGGAGCAGGGTTTTTTGGTACAGGTATGATGGTGGTGGTCTTGAAGCATGATGTGACTACAGCTTGTCTCAGAGAGGTGTTAAAGATGTCTGTGAGAACGTCCTTAAGCTCCTCAACGCAGTACCTCAGCGCACGACCAGGGTTGTTGTCTGGACCTGCTGCCTTGCGAGTGTTGATTGTGGAGAGTGTCCTCTTCACACTGGCAGCAGACAGGCACAGAGCCTGATCGTGGAGGGGTGGTGGCGTATTCTGTGGACATGTGTTGTTTTGTGCTTCAAAATGTGCAAAGAAGCTGTTAAGATCCTTTAGCAGAGAGGTGTTGCTGTCACAGGTCCGGGGCGCAGGCTTATAGTCTGTGATTGCCTGAATGCCCTGCCACATCGTATCGCGGTCAGGACAGACTGGGGTCACTGCGTCTACACGCGCCACCATCTTGGAAAGAGACATGTATTCTTGGAAGGTGTACATGGCATTGTGGACTCCACAAAATACCAAGAGATTTTAAAAGAGTACACAAAAATGGCTCAAAAATCCAAAAGCAAGCTTTTGAAATTCCAGGCCCTTGACCCAAGATCCACTGAAAAGCGTGGGGTGAGCTGAAAAGGCGTCCAAAAGAAAGAGCTTGGGAGGACTGAAGGATCTGGACAGATACTGTATTGAAAGATGGTTTCAGATTGCTTGCTCTCAAAAAGCATTATAGGAGAAAACTCATCATTGTTTTGAGGCAAATGGTGTTTTTAGCATGAAAATGAACTAATTAACTATAATAATTGGGTCTGAGGCACGATGCATTTGTTAGTCCAAGTTTAATAAACATACACACTAAACACAACATCAATAAAGTCCAGGGTCAAACAGAAACACATGAGAATCCATAGGGTATAAACAAAGACACAAGCAAGACTGGACAACTAATGATACTCACAGGGCAAACACAAATGCACAAGCATTTCATGACATACAGAAGAGTTAACAGTGAAGAACAGAAACCCTGGATAATAAAAGGTGTGAAAACAAAGATGCAAGCACAGGCAGGACAACTAATAACACTCACCTGATATTCCATCACACAGACTGAAACACAGGAGTGTATATATATATTTATATATATATATATATATATATAATTTTTTTTTTTTTTTAATTAAATTAATTAAAAAAAAATTTTCCTGGTTACTGCTTTTCTCATTTGTAGGAGTGTGTCTGTGTAAAATGTGCATGTCACTATTGTTTTATAAACAATTGATTCCAAATGAAAAAAATGTTTGGAGAACATTTTAAAATAATATATATAAATTATTTATTATACCTTGGAAATGTTAACCTACACAACACTTTTGAACATAACACCACACAGTTTGAACATAACAAATTTATACTTTTGAAATATGAAGGCTTTTAAAATGTGTTTAATAAAAGTCAATGGTTTTATTTACTCACTTCCTCACCCCTCCAGGGGCTCATCTAATAAGCTTCACTTGAGCTGATGCATTGATGGAAAAGGCGTTAGGGATTCCACCGAGAAGAAATGGCGAGGCCAAAATGATGAGGGCACATTAAATTGACCCATGGAACTGCTGTTTTTGTGCTTTCAGATATAAAGTAATAATCTCTCCTTCATCTTAAATCAGCAAAAGAACTTGCCGAGAGCCGTCTCTTCAATTGATGTTAATATAAAAAAGAAGAATAAAAGGGAGCAAATGGAGGAATAAGAGTGCATATAGCTTTTTTCAATACAGTGAGTTTAGTGACTTGACATAAATGAGTTTTACTTAACTTAATACAGCTTATGCACTACTATTGCTCTGTTCATTTAAGTTTGTGATGTCATATGTGGTGTATACATTATTTCATATATTCTGTTGCCTGAGTTTTAATGTTGCACATCATAAAGAATATCCACACATAATTGTTGCATGATAAATTAAAAATGTCAATTTGTTAATTGTAATTGATGTTGAACCTCCTTGATATAGCGGATCAGGAGTCACGGATTCAGTCACACGTGGAATTTTTCTGAGAACCTAACTGATAGTTTTATGCGGAAATCTCCACAATAACGCGGAATCTGCAAATATTCTCTGCATTTTATTTATTTATTTTTTTGTGCTTTTTTCGTGCAATATGGTTTTTTTTACACATCTTACTTCAAAATTATTAAGAAAAATAAAATGTACTAATTTTGTAACTGTCAGGTCGGGAGGCCTTGTTTAAATTAAGGTCTTGTTTTAGTTATTAGTCACAGCTGGTGTTTATTAGTGTTTCTGTTTTGTTATTGGTGGTGGGGATTTTGTGTTTTAGTATTTAAGGGTTTTGAGTTTGGGTTTTCGTTGTCGGTTAATCCGGTGCATTTTGAGTATCCCGTGGTGCGTTTGTGCATGCCCAGCTTGCGAGGAGAAGCGGACGCGACGTGACAGTAACATAAATATGAACGCAAATTCAGCTACATTTCCCTATAAAATATAACCGTATGAATATTGAAAGCGTGTCTTGAAATGGTAAAACACTGCTGTACTTAGAGGCGGGAGCCAATCTGAGAACATTATTTATTTCTCCTTGCTGCTGATTGGGAGCATCGGGAGGCTCCGTGTCTTTCCTTCGTATTTTAGTGTTTTAAACATTTTTTCCCCAATTTTCACTTATCACAGCTTATTTAGTATTAGTAAGCTGTGCCCTGTCTAAACATGTGGGTAGAGAGAGTTTTTTCAACGTTTCTTTTGTGAACGAGTCTTTGTTTTGGCTCGCTGCACGCTGCTAATGCTAACACAGCTAGCGGTAGTGACCCGGTTTTTATGCAGTTTCCTCCGGGATCAATAGTTTAATTAAAAGAGCCGAATACGGCTTTACCTTTACATTTTCTTTAAGGGTAAAGCATTAAACTGAGTTTTAAATGAAATTAAAGTGTTTTGGGGGCATATTTAGGGTTTACACTATAAAAAATGCATTTTTGGGCATTTGTTTTACCAAAACACAACAACGTGGTTTTTCACTATACCTGGGTGCTCTTGGAACATAACCCCTGGAGAAGCGGGGGGTTACTGTATATACACATTAGATATCCTGTCAGAGATTATGGCAATTTGTTCTGTCTAACCAAATCATCATTCTGTTGATTGAAGTAGTGGTATAAATGCAAGTTAATGAGATCATTTATATAATATTTGGATTGCTGGAACTTTAATGGATGAAGCGGCTGATTAAAGGGGTGGATCCCTAACCGCAGGCATCCCAGTGGGGTTGATCAAAAAGGTTGATGATGCTGTTCGTTGTTTGGATTTGTTTTTATAATATGTCATTAGTGTAAAGACTGAATTCGTGGTGGCAGGATTTGCTTTTGAATCGATTTATGGGATCATTTTGTCAGACTGAATCAGCAAGCGGTTCAATTAATAATACAAAAAGTAATGGAGGTAATGAACACCATTGTTTTCTTCCTTAGTGTTATTGATGCAGTAGGTGTATTATTTTAATACAGTTGATGAAATATTGTCCAAATCTAAACTTCTTAAAATTGGTCAACCGAAAAGAAACCGATCAACAGCCCACACATCCCCCGCCTTCCAGCTCTTTTCTCATTAATAAATTGTGCCAGAACTGAATACAGCCATCATTTGTTTTAATTCAAATGTCATTCTTAATATTGGAAGAATACTGAAATGTTTTCAGACTTACTTCATTTAATATAATGTCAGTGTATCGAACCAGGAGCCCTGAATCATCTTCAAACCAGATCATGAGTAGGCTGTATTGTTACACCCCTCATATTCGTATAATGCATTATTGAGGACCTTATATATCATTTGCATACAAAATGAACAAACGAAGGACCGAAACTGTTTACAAAACTCAGTTGGGTGCTGATTTCTTCAGTTGAGGCGTCTAATTTGAATAAAATGGTGTAAAAGGGTAGTTTATTTCTAGAAGGTCTTGGATGTTTCCCGAACTGTTTCTAAATGAAAAAAATAATTTTTTCTAAACTTTGTTGTACTAGATTTGTATAAACTTTTCCAGGTTTATTACAAAATTCTTGGGTTCCAAGAACTAAAGGTGCTAGTCATATTAAAAAAGTCCTGCTGTGTATATTTTGTGGAAAACATTTTTTTTGTGCTTTCATTCACTACACTGAGCCAGGAACTAAATCTTTTATCTCAACAAGTTTTGTGGTTTTTCCTTTTTTACACCATTTTCAGAATTTCTGGCTTTGACCCTTCTCCTGTGAAGTTGCTTTTCTGGAAGTACAAGATCTTATTCCAACAGTGATGACATATTTAAAATAAGGAGATACATTTAGAGAAAGTAACTAATGTGTTTAGAGGGTAATGAAGCAGGTAATATAGTTGAGGTGATTGCATAACATAGTAATGACAACATGCGTTAAGCCGACCGATAATTTTTTGTTAACCTATTTCTGCAGACCTTCTAGTGACCGTCCAGCCACCAGTATGGAAATCGACTGATCGGATGTCTAAAACAGCCTGAAATTGCATAGTATGACTACTGTGTTAAAGGGTTACATGGACTTTTGAGAGGCAACAAGGATTTTACTGTCATAAATGTTACACTTTCTTGTGCATGCACACAAGGATTAGTGACAACTTGAGTTTCTAAACCTGGATTAAGAGAGAATGCTGTTAAACTCCATCATAAACCCAGTTAAGCATGACTGCGCTGTTAGGTTTAGTGAAGCTGAGGCTTCAGGAACCCTGTCTAAGTAGAATATGCTTCAGTAGACAAATTCCTGATCTTCCAAACCTGTATTTAAGGCTTAGAATTCAGAGTGTAACAGTAAACTTTGATTTCAGTAACTATATCTGGTGTAAATCAGTCTAGAACTGGTGTTTGTTCTCCTACACGCTTTTTTCTGTTTGTTTCTAAAATCAAATAAATTTTTGTTCGGTATGGGACTTTGTGTGTGACACCATATAAGGAGTTGTTTGGCCATATTTACCATTTGTTGATACGTGCTACTCACATTCTAAGGGTTAACCACGTAAAGCTAGATGTATTGATTTAGGTTACATATAATTAGTACAAAGAGTGCAAACTCTACACAGCAAGCATGTGGCTGTTGGTTTATAGAATGAGTTTGGATGGAGTGTATTTGTTGGTGTGTCTACCCTGTGATGGACTGGTGACCTGTCCAACAGTTTCACCCTATAAACACTAAGATACACTATATGGACAAAAGTATTGGGACGCCTGACCATTACACCAACAGGGAATGTGCAATACACAGACTTTAATATGGAGTTGGTCTCACTTTGCAGACATAACAGCTTCCACTCTTCTTGGAAGACTTTCCACAAGAGTTTGGAGTTTCTGTGGGAATTTGTGTCCATTCATTCTGTAGCATTAATGAGGTCAGACACTGATGTTGGACGAGAAGGTCTGGATCACAATCTCCGTTCCAGTTCATCCCAAAGGT
>JBBJLS010070905.1:0-11512 GCA_037577275.1 Bryconaethiops microstoma | reverse complement strand
CAGGGGTCCCATAGTACTCAGGGAGTAGGATGAGGTAGGTCTTCACCTTAGGCCATGAATGTTAAAAGATTATATCACTCCTTAAACTGCTAAATTTTGCCAGTACTATTTTAGAATCAAGCTAAGAACATTGCATGTGAATAATGTTTTGCTAATATTACATTACACATGTACATATGAAGCTTGTAAAAGACATTCCAGCTATTTAAAGGTAATAACTGATATATGAACATATATTTGAGCTTGTGTGTTGTATTTTTACAGCGATTCTTTCAGTAAAGAGGCCTGCTATAGTGCTGCAGCTGTTATCTATCTGACACACATGTCCACTGTTTAGACTGCTGATTATATTCATAGTCAATGCCTAATTACATTTTTGGTTAATCTGCTACAGTGGACGTCAACCTTAGCCGGTGGTAGAGCTTGCTTAGGTATATGCAAGTGTGTGTGTATAAACATATATGTGAAACAACTGTGTATACATGTAAACTATGTAATGTTGAATTATGCGTGAAAATAAATGATTTATTTTAACAGATATCAGAAAGATGGTGGATAAAATTTTTACTCTACTTTTTGAAACAGCTTGTTATATCTGACTTTGGAATGTAACCATCCTAAGTTCTAATGGGGAAAAATGCTTGTTCCCCGACCACCTTCGTAAAATCCTTTCGCATGATGTAATACACACCACACCCCTCAGCTTGTTTTCCTGCAATATATTTTTCATTTCAAACAAAATTCGACTAATTAAAGATGGGCATGGAGAACCAATACTAAACTGGTACCAGTTCCTGACTGGTCAGTACTGCAATCTGGAGAATCTCCTGGACAAATGGTGCTGCTTTCAGTATGTATGCTGCATTAATGCATTTTAACATAGCAATGTTTTCAAATGGTTGATGCTGGATTGGATCAGTGGGAGATACGGGAGCAGTGAACATGCTCTGCACATCAACACACACTTTTTGAGCAGACATTTGTTATGGTCCACTCTCATTATTTATACACAGGAAACTCAGGACACAGTTTAATTAATTCATTTTCCAGTCAAAAAATGTAAAATATTAAATAACTACAATTGTGCAAAGCCATTAGCAAATGCAACTGTGACTAGACCTCAAGTTAGGATTGGAAGAAATGCAGGGAAAAAATAAAATATTGTACATTCTTCTGGCTGTAGCTCAGTAGTGGTTAGACTAGATAAAAGGGTGATGCACAACCAACAAAATTACATTTAAACTGGGAATATTCAGGTGCACTTTAACATAATTGGTTCACATGTCCCGCATTTCCACTTGCAGATTGAACAGTCTGGCTGTTTTGCATTGCAAGCTGCAGTGACCCACTAACAGAAGGCAGGCCCTTCCCTTCCTGGCAGTGTGGTCTGTTTTCTGCACAAAATGTCATTCAGTAAAGTGCCTTACTGGTAGCTCATAGACCCCCTTTCATTCCCCCAATCAGCCATAACATTATAACCATGGGCTGCCAAGACAGCTCTCACTCTTCAAGGTATAGACCCCACAAGACCTCTGTGGTATCTGCACCAAGACGTCAGCAGTAGATCCATTCAGTCCTGTAGCTGCTAGAGGGGCTTCCATGAATCAGATTAGTTTTTCCAGCATCTCCTACAGATGCTCGATTGAACTGAGATCTGAGGAATTTACAGGACAAGTCAACACCTTGAACTCTCATGTTCCTCAGTCCATTCCAGAACAACTTTTGCAGTGTTATCCTGCTGAACATAATCCTGCTGGAAATAGGCCGCTGTCATTAGGGACTCTGATTGCCATGAATGCGTGTAGGTGGGATGTGTCAAAGTAACATCCAGATGAATACAGGATCCAAGGCTTCAGAACAGATCATTGCCCAGAGCATCAGATTGCCACTCCCAGTTCACCTTTCTTCATAGTGCATCCTGGCACCATCTCTTCCACAAGTAAGCTATGACCATGCAGTCTTCATTTCTCCACGAGAACATTTTTTGAGGAGACTTTCAAAAGATTTCAAAATCACACTGTGATTTTTTTTCCAAATATAGCCCCAGTCTCCCACTAGGACATAATTCCAGGCAGCATCATGAAAGAGCATGAGAGAACACCAAGAGTAACAAATTTCTAAAAGAATCAAAATAGAAGTTTAATTTATACTGTTTTCTTCATTTATGTATCACTGCACAGTTTTCAATAATGTATTAAAACAAAGAAAAGTGTGAGTGGGTGTGTCCAAACTTTTGACTGTCAGTTTGTGTCATGGTATGGAATGAAAATCTATTAGAAGTTCATAGTCCTGTTGACTTCAAGTATAATGCTTTGTAATAACTTTCAGCAATACACTATTAACTGATCTTTAATTTTTTGTACATTTACAAATAATCAGGAAATGTAAACTGGACCAAAAGTAAAATCAGTGAATGACCTTCAATTATAAATCTTCAAAATGTCTTTTGCAGTATTTTCAAATTGATGAAACATTCAATAACATACAGATGAGTAAATAAAAAGCAGATGAGTGATATTGAACAATCCGAATGAGAACCTAATGACATAAATGCTGACCAGGCAAACTGCCATCCTTGATGGCGCCGGAAGTAATATGTGTAACCTGTCTATTAGAAAAACTTGCCATTCGAAGTTTCAGTATCCTGAGAGAGTAAGCAGTATTTTTTCAGATGATGCAGCTAAGGAAATGGTACAATATGAAGAAAAAGGTCCTTAATAATGAGGTAATTACAAGTTGAGGTGCACTAAATTTTGCTTAAAGCAATTGGCAATCCACCAATGTCTTATTCTGAACTTGGCCAGTCTGCCTTTTAGTGTAGTATGTACCATAATTCTGCATGATTCATCATACCTAAATGCTTGTCACCCAATACTTTGGATGCAATTTTGTGTTTTTGCTGTGAATGTTGTGAATGACAGCTCAGGAATCAGGACCTGACAATCTGTGTTGTGGCAGCAAAACTTCCCTGCTGATCACAGGGTTTCCTGATGCCATAGTCCACGACAGACAGTTACTAACAAATAAACAGTTGCAGCAGCTGGGAGACCATTAGCAGACCCCTCTGACATACCAGAGTTACTGATGGCAGGAGAGATCAACTACAGATGCAATGCATTGTGACCATAAAGCTAAAATGATATTCTCATCCTCAGAGGAACTGATGATCAAGGACGTAAACAATGGAGTCGAATGATGACTACAATGACACAGTTAGCAACGTGACATACAATGAAGAGGTTCACATAGTGCACCCCATGTGCACTGGAGAAGTGCTGTGAATGTTTCTGCTGGTTGTTAATGTGCTGATTGTTGTTACTGGGTGTTGTGGGCATTTGTGTGGTGATCTGGATTGCCGGCTTTAAGATGAAGAAGTCGGTCAACACCGCTTGATACCTGAGTCTGGCCCTGTCTGACTTCATATTCTGCACCAGTCTGCCCTTCAACATCATCTACATGGCCACCTCGGACTGGACTTTCGGGCTCTTCCTGTGCAAGGTTACATCCTTCATCATGTTCCTCAACTTGTCCAGCAGCATCTTCCTAATTGTGGTAACACCATAGGCAAGGCCTCCGTGATGGTCATTCTTGCATGGGCCGTCTCCGCAGCCCTGAGCATTCCGTCAGTCATTTTCCGTGTCATCCAGAACCATTTTGGCATAAACCGTTGTCTCAACAATTACACATCAAGCCAGTACAGCCACAGAACGATAGCCATGGGTCGATTCACTGTGGGTTTCGTCATCCCATTACTGATCATCATTGTCTGCTACTCCATCATCATCTTCAAACTGTGAAACAACCAGATAGCGAAAAACACCAAGCCATTCAAGATCATGACGGCACTCATTGTGACCTTCTTCTTGTGCTGGTTCCCGTACCACACGTTTGTGCTCATCAAATTGAATCAATGCCTCTCGAAGACATCATCCAGCTTGGACTCAATATCGGCACCTCGACCGCCTCAGCTAACAGCTTCCTCAACCTGATCCTTTACGTGTTCATGGGCAACGACTTCAGGCAAAAGTTCAAGAACTCCATCTTGTCTAATATCGAAAATGCGATGGGAGAGGAAGGACACACTCTGAGTCGCTATTTGTCCCGCTCCACCCCCATGGATGCTAGAGCTTCCACTCATATTTGATAATGTGAGATACTCTTGTTTGAACACCCCTGATCAAAGCACATGTTTTGTTGACACATACATAAACAATCTCAGTTATCTGTCAGGTCTAGTGCCCCTCGGTTACGCCCTCAATGTAGCTCCTTCCCCTAGGTATTAGGTCAGCTCTGGGCACGTGGTAGGTAGGTGTGTGTGTGTCATCAGGTGCCTAGTCAGCTCAGGTAAACACCTGAGCTGAGTTATCTGGTTAGCTGGGTTGCTAGGCACCTGATGAAAGGTCCACCTGTCTTGTGTTTAGCTTAAATGAAATGTATTAGCATGTTAAGTGTCTGTGTCGTGTGATTGGGTGTGGTAGGATGTCTGTGTACTTAAAAGCACGCTGATCCCAAGGTTCTGTGCGTGGTCACCAAGTTCCTTTGGCAAGCATTAGAAGACTGGCTGTTTTGAAGACTGGAAGGGAAGCTGTGTATTTGTGCCCTTTTAAAGGACTGGCTGCTTGTGAGTAAAGAAAGAAAATAGCGGTTGGGTTCCAGGTTGCTCTACCAGGGCATCTGCTCCCCATGAAAACTGTGCTTATCATCTAACAGTTTACAGGCAACGGGATTCCTCTTCGGCCCACAAAACACAGCTGGATGCTTCAGCCTCGATCTGAGTTCTGAAAAGTACCTGTGTGCCTCACGTTGTCTTGCCTTTGTGTGTGTGTGTGTGTCACAGGCGTGAACTCTAACCCACAGGAGCGGTCTCCTGTGAGCCGGAGCACGAGTGGACTGTGAGGTTTATTGATAAACTGCAGCTCTCACAGCAAGAAAGATTCCCCGCCTCCACAGCCCAACAAGGATTGAGAGTCAAGAAGTTATAGTATTGTATCATAGTTTATGTGCTTGGTGATTTTCTGTTTTGAAAACTTGGAGCGGGAATTCATTAAAGAAATCATATCTATTTAAATTTGGAATCCTGCCTGTGTGTCCAAACTCCCTCGACCAACGTGACTGACATTTTTAGCACATTTAAATGTACAATTCCTATTTGTTTGCTTATAGTTTGTCTTTTTTTCAGTACGTAAGTGTACCATAACCTAAGCAGTTAATTTGCCGTTATAATTACTCTTCATTTACTGAAAAAAATGTTGACCTGTGCAAAAGTTCTCTGTATTGGAACTGTGTACTTATTTTATTCAGCAAAACATGTAATTTACCATGAGAAGCCAACAATTCTGCATATGACTGAATATGAGATGACATCACATTTTGACACACCTGTGTATATATATTCTGGTTTCAGCCAGAAATTAACCAGCACAACTTGACTGAATATACCTGAACTGAATCCTAGCCACCTCTAAAGATGTAAACTGAGATGTAAACAAAGTCATTCAGAGTAGTTTGGTGATTCAGAGATTTTGATGATTCAGAGATTGGAACAAGTGTATCTAACATTTTGTTAGCTAAGTTTACTAAAAACTTTTTATGTTAAAATAATTTTTGCAGTGCAGGAAAGGTGCATTGTTCACAATAGTAGTGAATGGAACCAGCTTCACAGAAAGTTATTGCATGAAATGGTTATAAATTCAGTACCTCATTGTTTTATGATAGTTTAAATGATTATGGAATACTTTCCTACAAAATATAAAATAATGTAAGATTTCAGAGAAGGTATGTTAAAAATAGCACATGCCTGGCAAATATTACTTACAAAAATATATTTAATTTCGAAACGTAGACTTACTTTGAAATCAACTTAATTATTAAGACTTTGGCAGTCCGATACCTACATTGTTTAAAATAAACCTATTATATAAAGTTTACATTGTTTTGGCAAAAATATAGTTTCTTAAACCAATTCATAATGGATGGTTAAATACAGGGCTGTCACGTTCTCCCCTTTCTCCCCAATGAGAGCAGAAGCACAGGCAGACTTCCATTGCAAAAACATTTACTTTTATTTTCAAAACAAAACACACGAGGGTCAGACACCCTTCAGCTTTAACAAAGGGGAGAAAGGAGAAAAACAAAACCTATAATCACAGTTGACCGACAACGCAGGTGGGTCACTCACGAAATACCAAACCCCAGAAACCAATAACCAAACATAACCACTAATCTTAAATTAAACATAGCTGTAACTAATAAACAAAACCCACCACCACCTTATAATAAAGGAACCCAAAACAAATCCAGAAAAAGGAATAAAGGAACCCAAACCAAAACCAGAAAAAGGACGGCCATCGTCACAGTCCCCAGACATGACAAGAGCACTCTAAAGTCAAATGCATTTCAGATTTCCTACCATTTTATCATCATTCAAATTCCATACAAACACTTCATGTAGGTTCACTGGTGGATAGGGATAGTAAATAAAAGGGCTATATTTGCCATATGGACAACACAACCCCCGTTTCCATTCACCTCTATTGTAAAAAATTCATAATTCTTAATTGAACAATTAAATTAAGCAGAAATGTTTGAAAGTGCCCTTTACTTAGAAATGAGAAAAAAAATGTAAAAGAATGAAAGAAAGAAAAAAATGGGGCAGCTGGTACCCCGGTGGGTTGGAAGTTGCCTGCATTTAGAACATTTAGAATGTTATTCACGCATTACTATAAGGGGCCACTTCACTTTACTTTATTTTTAATGTAGCTCACAGAATTGACCTTGTGATGCTCCTGCACATATGTGGAGATATCTGCTGTACTGACAAAATATACCACAGCATGCATCTATTTAATTCCACCATGCTTAACCACGAACAAACTGTGATGGTTGTAGTCTGTGTCGAGGAGAAAACTGGAGCAGGAACCCAAGTCTGAAACCTTTTTCTAAGCCAAAAATCAAGCACAGTCAGGGAAATGCAGCTTGCTACTTTATTGACGAATGAAGCAGTCTTATGGTCCTTTGGGGCAGTGATCAAATGCTCTCCCCAGCAGACCTTTCACTCACTATATAGACCTTTAGGGTACGACACCCCTTTTTTCAGATCACACCTCCCTACTAACTAGTGACACCTCGGTTGTCACTAGTTAATTGCAAGCACTTTTTATGACATTGTGATGGTCAGGTTTTCCCAACCTAAGAGGCGTCACTGATTTACACAAAGGCAGATGTTTTCTGCTTTAAGTTTGGAACCTTCCTGGAAAAGGCATTCTCAGCCCAATTCAAACGTTAGAGGGTCACAGGTTGTGCAACATATGGTAGAAACATATACCATGCCTAAAAGAGATTAAGAACTTTTGCAGCCTCTGTGTCTAAATATATGCTGCATTAATGTTAATGAGGGTGAAGGCATACTATAGTAAACAAAATGTTCATCACTTAAATCTTCATCATCTGTAATACTGCTCCTCCATTATCAATAAACACTGTTATTATTATGTCATTGTCTTGTCAGCCAATGTTCGCACAAACAAGAAGGTTTAATCCCACGTTCCGTGACATTTGCTGCTGCTGTGTGCATCTAGCTGATAAGACTGATAAACTCAGTATAAAGATCATGTTTTGTCTGCCACCCCGACTCTGTACCCATTGAGGCCTGTCACCCAACTGAGTGGTGGAGGCGCTGCAGGGAAGAGGGATGGTTTGCAGTTCGCTCTTGAATTCTGGGCATGCTTAAAGCACTGTAGCGCCGTGCTGCTGCAGACGGCTACAGGTGAGCCATTTTTATTCAAGTCTGGGATCTCATGGCAAACCTTGCATGTTTTGGCACCCAGGATATTTATACAGAACGGAACATGGGCAATCACATTTTTGGGGTCATCATACGTACTGGACACCATCGCAACTCTGAATCTCTGCAAGGCTGAATTTTATTCATTTCCAATAAACAGCAGACCAGCAGGTTAATGTGTATGTAGTATGCAGTTGCATGATGTTGGTTTTTGGATGTAAAAAGTCAATCTTTAAAGAATAAATTTTTAATGCAAATTGTAATGCTATTGTAAAATAACAACCCGGTCTCATGACTTTTTGTGCAGCCATCACGACATAAAAATCTATTCAAATGTGCTGCAATCATGTTTTAGGCGTTTTTTACGTGCTAAGACAACGCTTCACTACGCTATGTATTTAATGTGCAGTGCGTAACACCGCCACTATAAGCACTAACTGGTGACTGATAACGTGATCTGATAAGGCTGTCGATAATGTGTGATGCGACCGTGCAGAAAAACGCCTGGTTTTTACTTCTGTTGCATGAATGAGTGAATATATGCAATATTGTGAAAATATACTACACATTTCCCACCAAAATTGTAAAAATAATGAGTTGATTCCTTATCGTTTTTGTTTGCAAAGTGGTTGAAAGAGGCTGAAAGGCAGTGAGATGGGGAAAATCATACAACCCCAGAATGCTATAGTGTTTTTCGTGATCTTATAACGCTGTCGATAATGTGTGATGCAACCGGGCAAAACAGCGCCTGGTTTTTATTTCTGTTGCATGAATGAGTGAATGTATACAATATTGTGAAAATATACTACATATTTTGCATTTCCAGTAAACTCCAAGATGCGTGGAGCAACAGTTAAGTGCCCCTGAAGTCAGTGGCCTTCCGAAAAAAGGAAAGGCCTGGCTGCGTTCATTAAGTTCCCCTTGGTGTTTTTGTGTGTGCAGTCCATCCAGGCATACTGTAGTTTTTCAAAGACTTTAATTAAATAACTTTCTGTTATACTCTGAACCTGTGTGTGCGTCCTTCACTCAGCTCCATCATGACAATAGCTATGGCAGTACATTTGATTGAATTGCCTTCATCTTGTATAAGAACCACCATCAGATCACCTTCCTGCAGGTGCACCACAATGCCAACCTGTTCAGCAACTGTGTACTTGAGTTGATTACTACCCTATATTTTTTTATTCTTATGTTGTTACACTGTTAGTTCAGAATTCATTCGTTATTATATCCTATTATCATTAGTATGTATTGTTATTTATTTATTTATTTAAGTAGCCAAAGCATGTAGGCTACCACCATTCTGATCGCCCGCCTAAAAAAGTTCATCACAATCACTTTCTTTGGACTTTGCCTAAGGTAAGTAGCATAGACTACAGGGCAGGCTAAATTTGGAATTTAAAGTAAATTAAAATATTCGTACTGTACAGTTTACGCTGAACACCTGCAGTGCTAGAATGTAAATACCCATATTACCCCTGAACAGACTGTATTGTAATTCCTGCATGGGCATTGTCTTTGGTATGCCCTGTATAAACATGTAAATACAGTAAAATGTACGGGTAATCACCAATAATTTTTAAAGGAGTCATATTGTAGTGACCTGCCAGTTAAAGCAGACATTGGGCAACATCTTTTAATTTAATTTACAGTAATAAATATACAGGGCCTTAAGAAGAACAAAACAAAAACAAGAGAAACACTCAAGATAAGTGAGGGGCGGACTGGAGTTTTCGCCAACAATTAACAGTTTGGTTCTAAGAAAAAATGCCTGAATCCGAAACACTTTAATTTAATTTTAAACTCAGCTTAATACATTCCCCTTAACAAAAATGTAAAGGTAAACCAGTACAGGTGCTGGAGAGTCTACACTGAACTGCATTCTCCCACAATTAATTGTCATAGTTGAGGGGTTCTTTCTGGATCGAGAAGGAGTTGACGTACATGTGCAGACTTCCATGGAGCAAATGAGTTTATTAATGTAATATAAAGTATCGAGGAAAACAACTGGCACTAGGGCCGAGCGAGAACTAGGGAAAAGAAATTGACAATGAATAGAAAAGAAATGACTGCTAATGAGTAGAGGAGATGAAATACAGGAATAGAAGGTAGTCCATAGTCTGGAATGCTCTACGCCGCATCTGAGGATAGGAACTCCTTAAATAACTCGTCCGGGTCTAATCATGTATCCGCGGATCTATCCTCAGGTGCAGGAGGAGAGCGATTCACAGTCCTACAGCGACCCTCAGCGGTCGCAGACTGAAACCATGACAGTACCCCCCCCCAAAGGTGTCAAGCTCAAAGCAACCCCCCAACCCACCAGACCTAGGAAGGGGGGGAGGGCAAGGAAGCATACAGTCCAACTTCCAAGGCGGTGGCGGGAGGGGTGGTGATGGGGGTGACCCCCTTGAGGAGCTGAAAAGCGGGGTGGGAACTGGTACAAAGTCAGGACTCGGTGAGCCCGGTGCGGAAACCGGGACAGGGGCTGAAGTCGGAGCCCCCAGTGCGGGGACCAGGACGGGAGTCGAAGGGCCCGGTGCGGAAAACCAGGACAGGCGTTGGAGTCGGAGAGCCCGGTGCAGAGATCGGGATAGGCGTTGGAGTCGGAGGGCCCGGTGCAGGAACCGTGACAGGATCTGGAGTCGGAGGGCCCGGTGTGGGAACTGGAACTAATGAGTAGAGGAGATGAAATACAGGAATAGAAGGTAGTCCATAGTCTGGAATGCTCCACGCTGCATCTGAGGATAGGAACTCCTTAAATAACCCGTCCGAGTCCAATTATGTATCCGCAGAACTATCCTCAGGTGCGGGTGGAGAGCGATTCACTGTCCTACAGCGACCCCCAGCGGACGCAGACTGAAAACATTACATTAATTCATACAAGCATGTTTTCTTTGGTATGCGCTGTCGTTTTCTTTGGTATAAGCAGGTAAATACAGTAATAATTTAATGTCATTTTAGTAATAAAATTACAGTAAAATGTATGGGTAATCACCAATATTTTTTTCAATTCAATACTTTACTGTTCATCAGCAGCGCGTCTTATTCACTGGGCTTCAGGAGGGGTCTTATGGTAGCCACCCGCCTGTTAAAGCAGACACTGGATGGAGATTGAGCTCAACAGCCTCTTTTCATTTAATTTAGAGTAATAAAAATACAGATGCAACCAGCAGCAAGGAGAAATAAATAACATTCTAGGATTGGCTACTTTCAAACCTCCTGCCTCTGAGTACAGAGTGCTCTCTTTGTGTTTCTCTGGACAGTACAAAACAGAGAAACTCTCTTTGTGTTTCTCTGGACAGTACAAAACACTTATACAGTTATATTTTATATGGAAATGTAGCCGAATTTACTTTAATATTTATATTACGAAATTAGTAAATCATATATTTCTTAATAATTTAGAACTAAAATGTGTAAAAAAAAATTCCAAGAAAAAAGCAACGCGACTCCTGATCTGCCTAAAACTGGGGGATTACTGTACAATCAATATTTAGCGGGCTCAAAATTATTTTCTGTCATAGGGCCCAAGATCTGTAGCGGCACCCTTACTCTTTCTTTCTCTCTCTTTCTCTTTCATTCTCTTTCTCTACATATATGCACATATGCCACACATCATCTGTAAGTGTGAATCACCTATACTGGCATAAGCCATTTGCTTCCTCTGTCCACATACACCATAATCATCTCTGTTGAGTGTCATCCCTGCCTCCCACTGGTTGACTTCCT
>JBBJLS010070904.1:0-11512 GCA_037577275.1 Bryconaethiops microstoma | reverse complement strand
TGTAAAACAGTCTAGAACCGGTGTTTACCCTCAGAACTCAGAATGTATCAGTAAACTCTGATTTCAGTAAATATAAAACAGTCTAGAACCGGTGTTTGTTCTCCTACACGCTTGCCATTTGCTGCTCTTAATTGGCGAGCTGCCACTTGGCCGCTCTCCGGAGCCCCTCCCTCTGCGGGTTTTCCCCACCCACGTGTGGGCGGAGACTATCCTGTAAGTTCTCCTTGGGTAAAAAATCATTTTTGTTTCTAAAACCTAAAACAAAAGAAGTTTGGGCATTTTTGTCCATTTTAGGCATTTGCCACCATCTTCAAAAAACCCAGTACTGGTTATTACATGTTTTTTAAATTACAATTACTATGTGACACAGGAACACTAAACAAAGCTCAGCAGGACGTTTGACCCGAGCATCAATACAAACCGGGAACTTCCACATAAGGAGCTATTTTGCAGCATGACGGCAATTTACCTTTTGTTGCGCTGCCAGCACGGATCCGTGTTGCTCGTGTTCTCAGGGTCAAATGTACTGGTGTGACATTCTGGTGTCTGAAACTGTTGCCCCATTTAGGGTGGAACAGAAAAGGTCAACACAGATTCATAGATGAGCTAATACCTCACACAATAAGATGTTTTTCACTCATTCATAAAACATTAACAATCACAGATAACTAATCACTTACTAATGCATTCAGTAAACTTTCTGAAACCAAGGCATCCAAGCGTCAGCTCAAGTTCAGTGCTACTGCTAGTGTGAACATATCGTTAAAGTCCGTTCAGATTCTCTAAGCATAACAAACATGCAGACTAAAAACTGTCGACAAATATTTCTGATGCCGCTCCAACACAGAAGGAGTTCACAGCTTAACCTGAAAGAGGCCACAGTTCAGCTGCAGGGTGGTGTTTATGTGAGCGTTCAGCAAAAGGAAAAGAACAGCTGTGGCTGAAAGCTTTGGAACCATACAAATGGACTCTTCGTACCGGTCCATTCGTCAAGACATTTTCACGCAGTTTAAAGGACAGGTGGTGTTTTCAGACTGTGTAAAAAGTAAACAAATGAGAAGAATGGACATATGAAAAGAATTTTGCTGATTTCTTATGTGTAAATAAATACGCACCCTCTGTAGAGAACTATTTTTAAATAGTTCACAATTTATGGTTAGTGAATTTAATATATTCAACAAATTTAAAAGGTACAAAATAAAATATGGCATAACGTTGGCAAGAACCACATTTTCATATGTTTACATTTACAGTTTGACAAATGTTTACATTTGGCACATAAATGAGAATTCATTTTACAGTGTAGATACAGGGCGCCGATATTACAGCCATCTTGATCTTTATGCAGCTGAATGGTTTTCCACAGACTGTGTAATTCCAATAGATAAGGAAATTAAGATGGTTTTTGGTACATAAACCCCATAATAGAAGAAAAACTGTAGGATATATGCCATTTAAATGTAAAATATGTTGAACAAAGGCATCATTTCTTCCACATCTTTAACTGGAATGTCAATACCTTCAAATAAAAGTAGTTTAATCTCAAAGTTATTGTTGCCAATATGATGAAAATACAAAACAGTTACTACATTTACTGTAGGGCAGGGGCAGCAGGAGCTCTGCACACCTTCCCCTCCTTTCAAATGAATGTTTACAGTCACCCTCAAAACCTGGAGTCAATAAACCAGGAAGAAGGAAAGTGGGGCTCTCACAGCTCACATCCCTCTCATCTCCATGGCCTCATCTCCTCATCCGGCCTCAGCTTTCCTCCGCCTCCACAGCGCACTTCAAAAGCAGCCTGCGTAGGGTATGGGGCGAGGGGAGTGTCAGGTCTTATAACTCTGAACAGAAGTCCCAGCAGGACGGCACGCAAAGTCCAAACTGTCACTTGTTAACTGACACCACTACACTGCCCTGTGACCTGATAACCCACAAACATCTGGGCCCCCTCCTCACCTCGAATGTAGTCGATCAGACGAGACTTGTTTACTGTCTGAAGTTTGCCTTAGGAGTTTTAGCCCTCCACGTTACAAGGTTAATGTATCTCTCAATAACAACATTCTGACCAAATCTCGTTCATTATGAGTCAGTCTGTATCCTAGAAATGGCAACAATCATAAAGTTTATAAGAAACAACGATCCTGCAGAAAAGTACCACCAACACCTCGTTCACGTAAGAGACAACAAGCGAGTGCAGTCAACAAAGCCAAACTGTGATCAACCAAGCCAGTACTGATGTTCCACCTTAAGTGCAGCAATAAAGCCAGCTTAAATATTGATGTTCCACCTTAAATACTGCAGTAAAGTCAGTTTAAATACAGATGTTTGACCTGAAGTACTGCTGTGAAGCCAACTTAAGTACTGATGTTCCACCTTAAGTACTGCAGTGAAGCCAACTTAAGTACTGATGTTCCACTTAAAGTACTGCAGTGAAGCCAACTTAAGTACTGATGTTTCACTTTAAGTACTGCAGTGAAGCCAACTTAAGTACTGATGTTCCACTTTAAGTACTGCAGTGAAGCCAACTTAAGTACTGATGTTCCACTTTAAGTACTGCAGTGAAGCCATGGTTAAAATGAGAAGAAACTGGTCAATGAGGTGGAGAACAGTGAGCTGAGCGCTCCTCTATTGTTCAGAAGGACGTTCACCGGAATGAGTTTTCCGGAAAACTGCTTGACTACTGGAAAAAGTTTTAAGTTGTTTCAGTTTCAGTTTTTTGTTTTTAATCTGCTGGTGCTGGTGAAAATAAAACAAATACTGCAGTTTTTACTCTGTGTGGACGGAGTCGAGTCTGCACTTGCGACAAACTGACAAAAATAGCAAAGGATGATTTTCAAGTCAGCACACAACAATAACTCTCCATCCAACTCTGATCATAATAAAACCTCTTCTACTCACTAATGTGATCTGGAGTGAACGTTTATACTTTACACACAGTCCACCACTCGGTTCAGTTAAACTAGGAGTTGCAATGGTTCAGCAGAATGTGAGATCATCTAGGCATCAATCAGTCAATCAATGCATTAATCAATCTTTATTGAAGCTGAGAGTACACTGAGGATGACCCTCCTTTACCGCACAACTGAGTATTTACAGCAAAAAAACAGGGACGGAAGTGTAAGTTAGATAAACTATAAATATAAGAATTAATTAACTAATTAAAATCAATTAAATTAAATATCATATATTAAGACAAATGAGAAAAGATAGATAGTCAAATCAATAACAGAAATAACATTAAAGTAACAATCAAATAAAAGTAGATATTGCCGTAGAAGTAAAATGAAAAAATCGTGATGAATAAATAGAAGAATAAATGTACGAACAGAAACTAAAACACAAAAATAATATCAGAAAAACAACAACAGTTCCAGGCTGGATGGAGGCGGAAAACGATGGAGTGACGCCAGCGAGTCGAGCTTCAGAGTGTCTTGTAATGAATTCCAGCTCTGTAACCAAAAGCAGATTTTCCCTGTCCAGTAAAGACTCTCGAAACCCTAGAGGCGATCCAGTCAGCGGAATGAGTCGGATAGTTTACGCACCATGGGGGACCCGTGGGTAAGCCCCTTTTCACCTCCATAAACACACTCCTCCAGTCCCTGGTCCCTCCTGCTTCTGTTTCGGAGGAGCTGCTTGACTCATTCCTGCACTCCGGCCTAAAAAAACTGATCCTTTCTGGCTGTGTTTCTCTACCATGGAGATGAAATGTGTGGATGAGGTCAAAAGTGAAGCAGCCGAGAGCTCTTCCAGTATCACCAATCGCCCCCAGATTCCCTCCCGTGATATTTCCTCATGAACGTTCTGTTTACTCTCGCTTCTAACTTCCCTCCCAGCAGCCGGGCCTCCATCGCAGAGCTGATTATGATGCGTAACTCAGCACCTCGTCAGCCAAGCGCTGCTCCCCTTCTTCTCAAGAATCGCCTGATCATTACCTCAGCCCACTTCTGACAGGAGTTTATTGTGTCTGGCTCTCTTCCATCTGATCTAGAAAGCTTTTGAGCCCCAGATTTTAAGAAACCTGGATTAGGTCCAGCTGACTTGACCCTAGAGTTAAAATTCCATTATTGCACGATGAATTGTTTACATGCAATAAACTGACATACAACATAAACAGTCATGTGCTGTAATGAAAGATTATGTCCATTAATATAACAGTACCATGTGAGAAGTATAAGTAATAGTAACATTTGTCATAATGTATGACATCTTACTAGAAAACAGTAGAAAATGGTAGGTGACATAAGCTATTATGACAAACATTATGACATCTGACAGTAATTGGTGATGATATTGACATTGTTACAAGGGTGTAGGTTTGCGTTTATGTTTACATTTACGTTTACGGCATTTAGCACACGCTCTTATCCAGAGCGATGTACATCAGTGCTTAGATATTTTACGTCTGTCCTTTGTACCTGTAAAGCTATACTAAAATCAACACCTGCTTTTAACCAAGTTACTGCCAGCTAAGAAAGAAAGACGGTTTGATTTTGACATTGAGGGGGGGCTCAACCATAGCGTAATTAATAACATCTTTCATACATTAACATCAAAGTACATGTGTTTAGTACATATGGGGGAACCTACAGGCTGGTACTGTCGTCCATGTAACTAATAATGAAGTACCGTAATCACAGAACATAAGACATTCTTTATTTTAATTTGTCACCTGACTGGGACCCTGAACTCAACATTTGACGGTACTGTTACCTTTTCAAACCAATGATCCATTTCCATCTAAACACTGAAATACTGTTAACTGTATCTATATCATAAATACAACGATGGAGAATTGCGATACATTATGAGTATCAGTATTTCAGGAAACACTAATCTCTTACTGAATCAACACCAAATGCAATGTGTTTTATATTTTTAGAATAGAATTGTTAGTATAAACTCGTCCTCTTTCTCACCTACATCCACACAACTACTGCACTGAGCTTTGGAGCTTCTTAAAATAAGTTAGAGCTTCAGCCAATCACATGCTTGTAAGAAGCAGCACAGCCAATCCTATATATACTGGATACTGGGTTACGAAAGCGGGACTCACAGTAGAGAAACAGAACTGTTAACCATTTGTGTTCCAAACGGCAACAGAAAACTGGTTTTCTTTGGATGTTTTTGTTTAAAAATCTTGCTAGGCATAATTCTGTATTCATTGGATACTGGTAGGGACGTATCCCTACTGTTCCTACTCAGTTCTGTGGCTTTGCACTGTTATATTGCTAAACAAAATGGCGTTGCTAAAGATATTGCCAAACATCATGGCAAGTATATGACTATGGCATGTTTATGGCATGGTTATGTCAGTGTTGTGAAGTTGGGTTCCAATAAATGGCACTAGCCCACAAATACCCAGTGTACCTCATGTTTATCGGAAATGACTCTAGAAGTTAAATAATGGCAGCCCAGTCTCAAGATTCCCTTTCTCAAAAAAAGTGCTGGAAAGTGCAGTGGCCTTTCCTTTACACTCCCATTTTCCCCATAATCTTACTAGCTGTTACAGTCTGTTTTGCTTTCATTCCACTGTGCTGAGATAGTTTATCAGTTTCAGTGAGGACGCTCTCCTCCCTGATCTTAGTTCAGTATTTGAACCTGACATAACCCTGATATTCCCGACATGACCCTGGCCCACTACTTATTGGCACTGCTCTGGCATGCTTTATTACGGCAAAAGTTTGGGAACGCCTCTGTTTTAAGTATGTTCTTGACATGAATGAGCCTCTTTATTGGGATAAATTAATGAACGAGCATGCCTGTCAATGTGTTATTCCTTGAAAACTGACCAGGTGCTTTGCTGAGGAATTTGTTGGCCCCATTACTGGGAAATCGCAAGTTTGATCTCCAGTCAAAGAAAGCATAATTGGCTTTGCTCTCACATGGCGGGCGGGATGGCATGATGCTAGTTAGCACAGGAATTGGCAGTAAGCATTCTCCTAAAAGCTCATTAACAAAGATTCATCTAACTCGGTGGTATTGCATAATGAGAGGGGTACTACAGCTAGTGGGTGGAATTGGGGACAATTAAATTGGGATTTTAAAAGAATTACACATGTAAATTACAAAAAGAAAAGGGCCAAGTGTAGATCCCTGGACACCTTGCATAAATAGAGGGTTTGCGTTTATGAATTCAAAAGAAATTCCTACAAAACAATCATAGGAGGGATGTCTGGAAAAGTTTAGTTATGTTTGTTATGTTTTCCACAAAATGAACCTACACAGTCTTCAGTATTTTAAAATATTGCAATATTACAATTGAGTTAGGGTCGATTAATTTAAAACGTATTGAAAAAAAATGGTGTACACAAAACACGACACGGATTGTCCTTCATGGCCAGGCAACATTTCATTTCTTTTCAGAAACATACATCCTCCTCATTACATAAGCTGTGCCCCAGGTATCTGTTCTTGACCCTTCTCTCTTTTTTCCATTTTTCTTCTCAACAGAATTATTCACTGTGGTAGTATCTGTGGTTATTGTGGGATTTGTGTTTTACCAAAAAAAATCACAGAACTTTGCAGTCTGTTTAAACAAAAGCAACCAAATATGAAATATGATTAAATGTGATTAAACAAATATGAACCTGCAGATACATCCACCCTGTGCAGAAAAGACTTGCCACCTCTGAAAGAGATCAAGTGAAGTCATGCTTACTGCTCTTAAAATCTATAACTAGGCACCCCAGATCTTTTGATAGAGATCTTGTCAAAATATTGAGCCATTCTCATCCCTTAACCGATTATACATCTCATCTCTGGTGACCATCACAAATCTGACACAAGTTACTTCATAAAATCATCACAGTTTATTTCAGCACTCACTTTCTTCATTCCCCCACATAGGCCCGTGTATTTACTACTGAATTCTTTAGCACTGAATTGCGTTACATATAGAGCATTGGTGTATTTGAGTATTTCGACGTCATTCAAAATTTCATACGGAAGCAACTGGTCTTATCAGTACCAGGTAATCATTAAGAGTGCTGTTTAAAAGTCAAGGTCATTGGATGGCTTTATAAATCATCATGTCTGCAACACACTGCAGTCACTTAATTTACACACTTCAAGCACTTCACACTTGCTTCTGCTTTAAGACACACAATGAGGAAGAGGGAAGCCAGCAGTTGCTAGAAAAGACCTGCAGGATCTGAAAGGGCCAGAACCAGCAGATTCTCAGAGAACAAACCAAGAAATTGTATCACAATCATGTCCATTTTTGCAACCCACACTAAACTCCTCTGCTGAAGAAGATTCTCAGAAATTAGTCTCAAATCTGCACATGAGCATGCAGACCTGGAAATGTTCCAGAACAGTTCTGATCAGATTACGAAAGAGAAACAGAACTGTGTTCTGTGAATATGTACATTTTTGAAAGTCTAAGACATCATTTCTGTAAATGTGAGGTGGATGTCGGCAGTGGAATTAAATAATAAAAATAGTGACTGAATGGTCATTTCTCCTTCAATACTCCTTTAGTTGGAGTATTTTGTTGTATGTTAATAAAGACGTTACTGTCTATTATAATGCTCTCCGTTAGTCTAGTCCCTTTTGTTTGGACTACAGGTGTTTTTCTGCCAAATCCCGACTGTCAGTGTATCTGTTTTGTGACGATGGATGGGTAAAAACAATCTTGGGTGAGGTGACTACCCGGCAGAAATATGAAAGCAAAGATAGCAAACAGTCAGGAACAAAAGAAAGGAACGATCAAGGCCAGGACATGCTGATAATATTCAACAAAGAATAACACACCGTGTGAACTGCATGCTGGGAGAAACACCGCAGATATTTCTGAGCTTATTCAGAGGATGTGAGGAAGTGTCTAAATGACCAATGACAAATATAAACAAGGTGTTAAGAAAGTGTAGAGTCAGTATTTGTGGTTTACTGTTCAAAACCTAAACCACATAAACAAACTCCATTCTCAGCATGCGCTGAGTCCAGTGATCCCATTTAGCTTTTTTAAAATGAATTATTTTTCAACAACTGAATCTTAGAGGTCATGCATTTTTCCCCATCAAAAAGAGTTTTAACACAATATTTTATTATTACAGGCTCTTGCTGCTGTCCTTGGTTTAAAAAAGTAACAAGCTGAGTTTTTAGCATGGAACTCACAATCTGTGACTGACTAGCACCCATGCTGATGGTATAAGGACATTACAGTCTAATGAAACATGTAACTGAAGGAATGTTTAGGGACTTAAATGTACATTTTTATAACTGATAACAGACAGATGATGAAAAAGACTGTCTTCTCTTACAGGTATATGATAGTGAAGTCAATATTTGGACTAAAGCAGAACATTTCTGCTAATTTTATCACCTGAAACACCTGAAGTTTAGGGACACATTGCCTTCTTTTGCTTTTCTCTGTTACTTCTCATTGAGGTACTGATCATTAACAGATGGTCAATTTAGAGTTCAAGTCATTTATTTGAATTTTTCCAGACTGGTTGCCTAATTTAGTCATCACCAGTTTTATCCACTAGCTAGGACTCCCCCAAAATGAAAACTGGGAGGGTGACGAAAAACTTGTGAAGGTCGCATGAAGCTCCACTGTTTCTTTTTCAGCTGCCGCTATGCAAGGTCATTAACAAGCTTGGAGGAGATGCCTGGTTTAACAGATACCTGGCTATCATTGTGCTCAGTGATGGGGAGATGAGGGAGGCGTTGCCATCCTACACACCAAAAGAGAACAAAGCCAGGTGTCCTCTCTAGAGCTCCAAACCACGGATGGTTGCATCATCACCAGGACTTCAACTTGCAATCTCATGACAATAAGGTCAACGCTTATCTGCCCCGTTCAAGAGTCACGTCAAAGCCAGTCAGTCAAGGGCAAATCCAAGGGTGAGTCAGAGTCTGTGTTACTTCATGTTGAGTCAGAGTTGAGTAGCGAGGCAGTTAATGGCAATTTCAACTCATGCTGAGTCAGTTACAAATTAATTCAAGAAGAAGGTGACTCCAAATCCTGTCAAGCAAGTCAATTAAGGGTTGACTCCAAGTCAGCAAGCGTCACTGGTCATAAAGTCTGATTTAGTTTTATGTTCTTCAACCTCAGAAAATGTTACTACTTATGCTTCTTGGAATATGCCTTTATAAGTATAAAATGTCACCATCCGGTGTGAAATCATTCTCTGCATTTAAGCAGCAGGCACAGAGCACCCGAGGAGCAGCATGCAGGGATGGTACCTTGTTCACAGGTACCTCAGTGGCACCAAAAGTCTTGGGATTTGAACCCACAACCTTCTGATCACAGGGGCAACACCCTAACCATTAGGACATCAGCCACCTAAATAGCCAAGATGCTTATGTCACTGGTCATGAAAGGAAATGTACCTGTTATGTGCCTTATGAACACTAGCCTTCAATGAAGTATTACTGACTATAAGGGGTTGATGAATGGTTTAAAATGTTTATTAATGTTATGTCACAAAAATGAGCAGTTATAAAACATAAGTGAAAAGAGCAGCAGTGAACTGTATCTTGCCAAATATTCAGCCTGCATTCATACTGTTAAAGCTCAGATGTTGCTTTTTACTTATTGTGTCTCCACTGTTTAGCATTACATCTTTAAGTTTCATTAATCATATTCATAACTGTGGCCCTTTGTGTTATAACAGCACACAAATTACTTTTAAGGTATTTGGACCTGACTAAAAACACTAATGAACTCATTTAAAATAATGTATAAATGCTTTCTAAGGATGTATTTATTACAAAGTGGCTTGCTTGCTTACTTACTTACTTGCTATTGTTGGAATTCAGGTGTCCCAAAGTTGCCCATTCCCAAGGGTCTTGCAGTGAAGCTCTCCTCTGCCTCAACTTTCTTCACTTTCTTCTATGAGGCAGATTATTCAGAGCGAAAACCAGGACCCTTTCAGGGTGATTCAGGGGTAACCCACCCAAATTAGTGGAGCATCTTTCTAGAACAGCACCATCCGAAACGCCGAACACTTGCCTGAAACCGCCTGGCCTTCGGCCGGTCCTGCAGGGAAACGACCACATGTGTGACACAGAGGAATGTGCTGAATATCGGTTTAATCCTCCAATAAGTTACATTTTATTAAACGCAGCATTTTCATAAAGTGGTACACTGAGGTTCCTCTGACCTCCCCTTGTGAAGCGCAACGACTTCAAACGAGGCCGAGGTTTACACACCAAATCCCACTGGTGTGTGGAAAACTGAACTTCTAGCGACCGTTTGGCCTACAATCAAACTTTACTCCCTCTTACACTCCCTTACTTTACACAATGTAACATGGTAGTGTATTAGTTGGCCAAGATGTGTTTGATGTCTTCTTTAGTTTTTGCCCTGGAGCTAAAGGCTAAAAGGCTAATGTAGCTAACATGTAATGGAAGCTTATACCCCACCAATTAGCATGGTGCTAACTGTGCTACCTAAACCATCAGAAATTCACCTCTAATCATGGGTTGTTCAAGGGCACATATCATGTAAAACAAATTTACATACATTTACCACCTATTTAGCCTACTGCAGTTTGGCCCCGCCAATTCAAACCGAATTTATGTGTATAGCTGCCAATCACGAGAGAGTTAATTTGCTTATATCATAAAGGTCTAAAGGCACAGTATCAGAAAAAGTACGCTCTACGTCTCGGCTGGTTTTCACGGGGGTCATATTATATGGACAAAAGCAATGGGACGCCTGACCATTACACCAACAGGGACTTTAGTGACACTGCATTCAGATGCTAAGACTTGCAGCTGTTATAATGGTTCCACCCTCCATGCTCTAACCTCTGAGGGGAAGTTGTTTTTCTATAAACAACTAGATAAAGCGTGAATGCCCTACAGTGGCAAATACTTTCGGTTTTATATTTGATTTGATTACATTAATGTAATGTTGAGATTTACAAGAAATCTGGAGCTGTGGAGTGGGTAGACCAAGAGGTCATGGGGGGGGCGGGGGGTACTTATTCGTCAGCGGCGAACTTTTAAGACAGTAGGAACGAACAAACCAACTGTTTGGGTTCTAGTGCCTAAGTTTGTTAGGTTTAATTGTCTTAAATCATCTTTTTGTGTGTTAGCCAAGATTTGAACCAGCATCCTCCTGTATTAGAGGCAAGGACTTTTCCACTACACCACCGAGACTCACACAGCTCAAGTGTTTTATTTGGGGTATTTGTCTTGAAGATTGGAAGCTAGGTAGCCAATCTTGGGCAAAAACATGCTTTGTTATGAGATCTTTCTTAAGTGCTCCTGGTTGAAACCAGAGTAAGAGGAACAATATCAACAGTAAGTGACTCAGAATCATAATCAGAATAATCTTTTTTGATTCTGGAGGAAATTGCTAATGGACTGTTGATTTGAACCGTCTGCAAGAATCAGGTTTAGAAGTGCTGCTTCTTTGAAGTTTGGTGCTCTGACTGGTCCTTTGGCTTCTTGTTGACAGAACAAAAAGACTTGGACAGACCGAACAGAACAATGACTTTATGAGCTCTGGATAAGATCAGTGGTGGATGAGGTAAAGATTATAGTGTGACTTTCATTA
>JBBJLS010070903.1:0-11513 GCA_037577275.1 Bryconaethiops microstoma | reverse complement strand
GAAGCTCTATCATCAGTGCTCAGTTCAGATTCACCACTGAAAGATCTGGACCTCAGTAACAATGACCTGCAGGATTCCGGAGTGGAGCTGCTCTCTGCTGGACTGAAGAGTTCACACTGTAAACTGGAGACTCTCAGGTCAGATTTCTCTGTTTATACTGAATGTAAATGATTAAGCTGTAAAGAAACAGTAAAACAACTTTCCTATCCCTGCTGAAGTTGGCTGCAGGTTAGGCACAGAATGGAGGTACTGATATAGTATAGTTCAGACCAAGCATTGTAAGGGCAGTGGAATAGAAATCTGCTTCTGTTAAGCTTGAGATATTGTTTATTTCTAGTTCTTCGTAATTACTCACCAGACATTCCTCCTTTCTGTGTTTCTTCCACAGTTTTGAAATATTTGGGGGCATATTTAGGGTTTACAGTATAAAAATAGGCATTTTTAGGCTTTTTTTTCACCACATCACAACATTGTGTTTTTTCACTATACACGGTTGCTCTCGGAACGTAACCCCCGCAATAAGGAGTCTACAGGTCAGGATAGGCAGCATCAGGGTCGGAACTGTATTCAGGCTCTGGACGCGTCATCATCATGTACACTGGGTCCTTCGCATGCGGCAGTATCTTTGCGATCAGCTTCTCGATCATGGGATACAAGAGCAAACACAGAAAACCAACAACCATGCCCTGTAGCCAAAGCCACCAGAAAAGAGCCGACCATCTCACAGACCATGCTCCCAAAAATTCAAATGGATGGCCATTTATCCTGGAGTGTCCAGTTTCTTGGACAGGGCGGTCAGGCCCTCCAAAGCCTTGGCCACAGTACCACTCGGGCTCGTGTTCTTCGGGATAAAAGTACAGTAAGATTGCCTGATCATGACAAACACACCCTTCTTCTTGGCCAGAAGCATGTCTAAAGCTGTTCTGTTTGGCTATGCTACCAGGCTGGTGGTGTGAAGTTGTTCCGCCAAGCCCCTCAAAGCATCTCAAGTAAAATTGATGAAGCGCTGCTGGTTATAATAACTGTTGTTAATCCAATCCACATTTTTGTTAATTGTAACCCACCAGAACAGAGAAGACTCGTAACCCGCGGCAGTTTGGTCAAGGGCCTTGAATTTGTCTGGAGATGGTGTGATAGCAATCAATTAATTACCCCATCATTCTAGTGTGGCCGGAGTTTTGGGTCTGGATAATACAAAAGAAAGGCCACTTTGACATTACAAAATTTGGTGGTTGAGCACGGTGCTCCTTCCTTTTAGGAAACCCCTTGGCTGCCTTCCTACATGCTTTGTCATTCGGTTCATCCCCCATAAATAGTCTTATTTACAAGTAGTGGCGCCAGGAAATGGTGTGGACGCCACTACTTGTCTATCCCCGTTTCACGCATAATTATTTTGTTTTAGGGATTTAACGGTGTAAGTGACCCATTTGAGCCAGCTATTTTCATCTCTGACCTCTGATTCTTCTTCAATTATATCGACTGGGTCCAGATCACCAGTTAGTTTAACCCAAACGGCATTTTCCCTATCAGTGTGCGATTGAATTCTGCAGTGTGGTTACATTGACAACTGTTAATTTAAAGCTGTCCCACCAATCGTACCCTGTTTTGTCTACACCCACAACGTAGGTGCCTGAGTTGGAAGCCTGAGCGTGTTTAATACCAATTTTAACAGTAATCGCAAAATTCCCAAATGTGGTACTAACACGCTGAGACAGATCCTTAATGGACCCCCTGTCATCTGCTTTGGTATGAGTATTAGCGTATTAATGGTGCTCACTGTGGGCAATGACCAGATCCCAGGAGCAACACACAGGCAAGCAAATATACTTGAAAACATCAGAAGCCTTGGCATGTCAAGGGTGATAGTGATCTGGTTTCTGATGTTGTGTTGATCACGGATGTCGCTCCGTCCAACTTTAACAAATGGATGAGTGTGCCAGTCATTCAGGACCTTCTAGATTGTCACAGATTTACCCTCAGTGATTTTGCCCACCTCAGTCAGCGCGACCAATTCAGCTGCCTGAGCAGAGAAGTGTGAAGGCAGTTGGCCACTGCAGACCACAAAGCTTTTGGTAGTGACTGCAAAGCCAACTTTATTTCCTGCTGCGTCTCATGGGCAAAGCCATTTACAAAGAAAAGAAAATCAGGATTGATCAGAGGTTCATTCTTGAGATCGGTCCTCAGGGAACACACCTGTTCTACAATGGCCACACAATCGTGGGGCTCTCCATCATCCTCTCCATCATCCCCATAGTAAGTAGGTCAGAGATCACAGTATGAACAGGAACCGCCCAAACAGCCACCCGTACAGTGCTCATAGTTGAGTGAAACTTACTAATCCCAAATAGCTGTTCTCCGGCAAGTTGAGTTTCTATTCCCTTTTCCGAACAAACCATAGTGAACCCAAGGTTGCACATTAAATCTCACCCCATTAAATTGATGGGACACACCTCAGACACCACAAATTCATGGCGAAAATTTAGTTCCCCTAACATACAATCAAGAGGGACCGTGAGTGGTTCAGTTTCTACCATGCCCCCTGCACCAATAGACGTAACAGTACATGTTTGTGTGGAGGGAAAAAGACAGCACAGAATAAGTAGCACCACAGTCTACTAGGAACTGTAACTCATTACCTGATACATAAACAGATCTTGAACAGGTCACATGTATGCATACAATAACAGATATCAGGGAAAGGAAAAGACCGGTCATTGGCAGTTCCCTCTAAAGTATGCCCTTTTCCCGCCACCACCCGTCAGTCCGCTTGCTGAAAGCTTCGAACATGGTTTTAATTGCCCCGTCCACCATGTCCCCTTTTGCTGTGTTCATCATACTGCTTGATGGTGGCCATGTGTTCTGATTTCCAGCCAACAAAGGACTGTTCAATCACCTCTCAGACCTCTGGTCTGAGTCCGTTGAGGAAATTATTCCTGAGATGAGATTCCCATGTGCTGCATTCCTCGCCCAAATTTTCCGTCCTTTCAATGCCTGAACACTGTTTGACGATATGGTATAATCAACTATAAAATTCAGGCACAGTTTCTCTCACTCCTTGCTTGCAATCTTCAATTTTCCCAGTGTTGACCAGTTGAAGCGCTTTAGCCGGACACCCATACTGGCCGTGGGTAATGATCTCACCATTTTCATCCAATCTCCTGGTCCCAGGTGTATGACCACGAGATTATGGAGTTTGGAAATGGTGGGACGGTACTCATTGCAGAAATTCATCATGTGATTGCTAAATTTCTTTCCCCCAACATAGGCAGAAACTTCAGTGCTTCTCTCCTTTCTGCCTCAGTCCACGGTCTGTATACCAGTTTGGGTTCATCTGGTCTGGAAACTTCAATCATGGGCTGAGTTTCTCAGAATTGCTTAGGCCCCCCTCAGTCTGACTTCACATCACTACTTGCAAGGGAACAATGTTGGACTTTGGCGTTTTCAATTTGGGGATGGGGATGGCGGCGGGTTCGGGAGGATTGTCTCTGTGATCTGCGACCTCAGTCTTTCGGTCGGCTCCAGCCATATCTGCAACCCTGCCCTGATGATCCACGGTGTCATTTATATGGTCGGCTCTGGCCTTATGGTCTTCTTTATACTTTGCTGCCTCTGGGTCAGTCAGGGTTCTGGACGTATTCACCTCTGGACGAATTCACTCGGTGATTGATCTTCTGGGATGGCAGACAGGCGTGCTGTGTGTCATTGGGGTGGGGCAGAAGCCAAGTCATTCCTCTGGAGTACAGGCATAGCCAGACTTGGGAAAGAGGAAAGAAGGTTAGCATGTGTTGGAGAAGGAATGTGATACTGTGGCAGTGCATTGGGTAATGGGTGCTATGTTTAAGTCTGAACTTCATTTGGCTTGTCTTGTTCTGCCGGCTACTTAGTCATCTGCTATTGTGCTGTCAATTTACCCATCTGTGATTGTGCTTATTCTCATGTCTATGGGCTTCTTAATTCCAAACTTTAAAAAACTCGTCTTCCTCAGCTTCCATTTCCAATGACTTTGCTGTAACAGTCTTTCCTTTTCTTCTCTCTTTACATTCACCATCAACCATTTCTCTTGCCCCTTCTAACAATTTCACACTGAAAGTGTGAAATTTGTCAACCCATTTAGTCAAAACCTTGGCATTTACTGCCTTCTCACCATACTAGTCCGCATATATTTAAATTTGGAGCCTTTTAGGCTCAAGAATTTTATCCCAAATGCCACTACTGAGGCCAGGTAGAATCTCACTTCCACCTGGGCAACACACAGAGCATGTGGCATAGACTGTGCACCATCACGGACTACAAAGCTAAGGATACCACAGCGATCAGTGCTGACTCTGCATTCGCCAACATGCTGAACAAGTTCTATGCCAGTTTTGAGGTTGGCCAAGTGGCTAGTGCTAACAACAGGCTGACAACGGAGGATGGCGATGTCATCAGCAAGGAATGCGTGATCAGCATCGCGGAGCACTGCTCACCCAACAGATCCATTGTGAATTTTGCTGATGACAGTGACAATGGTGCTGAGCCTCATCTCCAACAACAATGACACAGTTTACATGGACGAGGTGAAGAACATGGCATTATGGTGCCATGTTCTGTATGGTAATATCTGTTGTGTTTATTTTCTCTTTACAGATTATCTGGCTGTTATCTTGGGGTAAAGATGTGTGAAAATCTGGGATCAGTTTTAAACCTGGAAAACTCCTCCCTGAAAGATCTGGACCTCAGTAACAATGACCTGCAGGATTCAGGAGTGGAGCTGCTCTCTGCTGGACTGAAGAGTTCACACTGTAAACTGGAGACTCTCAGGTCAGATTTCTGTCTGTTTATTCTGGAAGGAAATACGTGAACAACTTTTCTAATTAATTTGATAAATGCTAATATGTTCTTACTTGTAAAATATGAATGCAATTACAGTGTGAATACAATTATGCAGGCCTACATTTACATCATAGAAATATCCAAAAGTCTCATCCAAAAAATTATATAAAAAGCTTTTTTATCTGGCCAATAAATATTTATTTGTTAAACACTTAAAGCAGAATAAATACATATAAACAATCCAATGTGTGATGTGAAATATATGCAGTGGCTTAAATGTGCACCAAGAAGATCAGAAATGAGACCTGTATGCTTTCAGTTGTATTCTTTCAAACAATATATCATAACTTTAGGGAAAACATTCTTTTGTCTTATTTATCTTATTATATAGTGTTTGTTTATTTCTGTAATTTTAGTGGCAAAACACACTGACTACCAATACCAAGCTAAGATCAGTCTTTGTGTCTTAAACATTTCTACTGTACTATAAACCAGTGAACCAAAAATATTATGACCACCTATCTACAACTGCAAGCAATCACTGTTTTGGTTCTTCGATTATTCAAAGACATCTGTCAAACATTTTTTTGATTAATCAATTAATTGGATAAAAACATTTTATTTCCTTCATTTTATTCAAAAATGTTCTTTATTCAAAACAGACAGTTATAGCTAACAAATCAAAGACCTAAATGTATGCTACACAACATGTACATATTGCTTCACAAGCTCCAAACAAAAATATTTTTAATGTTTCTCAAATGGACCTAAGCAGTTATAATAATAGTAATAAATAAAAAAAATGTAAATAATAAAAAATAAAATACAAACTAGGTGTGAGTGTGATTATTATTATTATCATTATCATCATCTTCATCATCATTATTAGTGTGCTTACATCAGTTTTTGAACATGCAAGCAGCCTATATTTAGCCCTCAGTGCCTGCAATTTAATGAATGAGAAACATGTGTAACTGTCGTTTTTGTCACAAACCGGCCATGTCCGGACAGAGAAGAGAAGGCACAGGCGCAGACTTCCATCAGATATGATTTATTATAAACAGAATATAACAGAAACAGGCACAATGACCAGGACATGAAAAAAGAAATTAGATTATGAGGAGGACATGGACCAGTAGTAAGGTGAGGGTAGACCGATAACACAAACTGATGTCTAAGCAACTTAAATACTAAAGTGTCTGAACTGAGGACCAATAACAAGACAAACATAATCAACTCCTAATCTCTGGCTGGCAGGAAATCTTTTTCTCAAAGCAGACCATAGATTAGGCCACACCTACAAAAGGAACCAAGGTGATGTCCGATGGTGGCCCCTAGTGGCCGCAGGCTAGGATCGTGACAGTTTTGGTTATTAGTAAGGAAACAATTTGTTTGTGGTTTGAAGTTTTCAGCCACTTTTTGTGTGCTTTTAATTTAGGCTGTTTTTCTAATGGTAAAAACTGGCCAAACTCCACATTCTTCCCCCTTCTCCGTTTGCTTCAGGGCAGGTTGCCATCATCCTTTGTGCTACAAGACAAAGAACTCACCTTTGTTCCAAACAGAGGACTTTCTTAAGTTTCAATAACTTAGTGAAAGACATTGATTTCTCATCAATGTTGGAACAAGCGATCAACAAAGACAAGCTTGCAACAGGCATTTCTGCAAGCCTTTGAGTAGGTGAGGTGACTTCACTTTCATCTGAAGGAACTTCCCTGGTGGATAAGATGACTCCCAGTATTGACTGGATGTATTTCCCACTCTGAATTTCCCTCCAAACTTCCACAGAAACTTTGTGAGGATGACAGACTGAACACTAGATATTTGCAAAATATCCAGTCAGGTTGAACTTTAATTTCCGGGCACAACATAACTTAGCATATCTTATCTTCAAAATCAAATGCTATAAAACTTCTGTTAATGTTTACATGTTTTGAACTGTTTTAAAGAATCTTAACTAAGATTTATATGTGCAGTGATCGATTTATCTTTGCAAGCAATCTCCTGAAAGTTCCTAAGCTCCGTATTTATAAAGGTAAATGCTATTAGTTGTATAAGGTTGAAATCGTTCTCAGTTTAAAACACTCTGTTGTTTTGGTCATTACTGAGGAAACAATCCATTTGCATTAGTTGAAATGATTTTCTGCTTCATTGTGTTTTCCCACTTACCGTCATCCATTTTCAGCCACTTTATGTACACCTTTAATGTGGGTTGTTTTAACCTCCCGGCCTGGTCTACTGGTTAATGCTCTGTGTTGAGAGTCAGAGTCGTGTGTTCAAATCAAACTCTGAGTTGTTTTTTTCAACACAAACTTTCTTTTGTCAAAAAAAAAAATGTTTTTTTTATGGAGAAAGAGAGCGGATGGGCAAGCCACCTTAAAAGTGTGTAGCGGAGAAAGAGTCTTGTGAGTTTTGTGACATCATGGCTGTGGTGGTTGGAAAGTGAAAAATGTGGAGCTAAAGAAACAGCAGACTCATAAACAGACTTCAAGACTCTATGGTCTGTTAAAATATGTCACTGTTTGTAGGGTTTAATTAAAAACAATAAGCCTGTAAATGCAGGTATGCTTTCTTTTCCCACACATGTTCATGTAAGAGTATTTTGCTTTACTTGTTTTCAACCATCTTCCATTTCTTCAAGGTCAAGTTGTGGTGCTTGAGTGCCCATTGTAGGCGCTTTGAATAGTGGACACAACTTAACATGGGTACTCTGACCAGTTTGTGATTGCAACATCTCATACTCAGCAGAGACACATTACTCCTGTAACCAGCAGTAAGACGTTGACAACTTTTGCCATGTTATCCTTTCTGTTCAGACAGGACAGACGAGCTTTGGGTACCAAACAATCTGTCTCCTGTTCATGGATTTTCCTTCCTTTCTCAGACCATGTCAGTAGGTGCTTACTGCTGCTGACTTAGAGTACCCAACAAGTCTTACCTTTCAACTGAGATACTCTGACCCAGTAATCTGGAAATAATGATGTATATATGTGGCAGATTGTGCCATCATTGTTGCTACATCATTCTTTGGTGGTGGGTTAATTAGTGGGTGGTCCTTCAGTGGATTCATACACAGGCCACCTAAGGTGTGCCTCTGTTGCCCTCTTCCTTTCCTGGGACCTCACAGTGGATCTAGTAGCGTGGTTCTGTTGTGGGGGAAACTAATGTTACTAATGAATGTTTGAGGAGAAAGTGTTTTGACACCGAACACAGAACCTCCTGGTTTGGGAACAGCTGTGTCCAGGACATTAAGGGATTACAGAGAGTGGTTTGAGCTGCAGAACAGTGCAGCAGATCAGCTCTGCTGTCTCTCCAGGACATGAACACCTGGAGATGCAGGACCAGAGCAATCAGGATCACTAGAGACTCTTCCCACCCCAGTAACTGTCTGTTTCACCTGTTTAAATCAGGCAAATGTTTCAGGAGTTTTACAGCCAGAAAAAGAGACTCAGGAGGAGCTTCTATCCTCAGGCTGTAAGACTCTTCAACCAGGACACGCCACCACAGCTAGTAAACCATACATAACTCCTCTGACAATAGATATGTGCATGTATATGTATATATGCACATACACACATACATAGGTTTAAAGTGTGTGTATGTGAATGTATGTGTGTGTGTGTGTGTGTGTATACATATTTATGTGTATGTGTTTATAGCAGCCAGGAAAATCAAACCTTTCAGACATGATTGAATGAATTTCCTGATATGCTTTCTGATGACTCATTAATTTGTTTGGCTTTAGTTTTACCTGTTGAAGGGCATTCAGATGAAGAAGCTGTGCATCCTTTGTCACTCATTCAACCACAGAACTGAGAGTTAGCATGTTAGCTAATTCATTTAGATGGCTAATTAATTTATGATAAGAACACCTGTAACTCTGATTGAATTTAGTGTAAAACTATAATCTATTATAGAACAGCGATTTAAATCACAATCAGTCCTGAATGGGAGATGTTTCTCTATCAAAGTTAATTTACACACAATAGAATACTTAATAAACTTAATAAATCTGAACTTGGCTCTTTGTTCAGTAAAGCAGCTAAAGTCACAATGAAAACATCAAACATCATTAATACAATTTTCAACACACTACACAGCAATTGCAAAGTCTTCACTGGAGGTGTGTAAGGAGTGAAATAATAATCTTTTCTGTTTAAAGTTCAATCAGAAAGAATAAAAATTAATAAACACTGAGCTATGGAATGAATGAAGCAGCATCCCAAGACAGCAGCCAAGATATTCAAGCCTGGTTGCAAATTTCTTTCCCAAATAGACCCCAAACATACTTCCAAATCTTTGGCAAAACGCAAAGTGAAGGTATTGGAGTTGCCATTGTAAAGCCCTAGTATGAAGTTTTTAGGATCAGAACTGAAGACGTGTGTGTGAGCAAAGAGGCCTGTAAACTTGACTCAGTTACACCAAGAGGAATGGGAAAAAAGTTTAACTTATTGTGAGAAACTTGTGGAAGTCTGCCTAAGACACTTGAACCAAGATTGGGGTGGTGGTGGCCTAGTGGTAGGATACTTGCCTCTGGACCAAGAGGTCGTGGGTTTGAATCCTACCTTCAGCACCACCACTGGGTTCCTGAGCAAGACCCTTAACCCCACGTTGCTCCAGGGAGACTGTCACCTGTAGTTAGGGAATGGAAGTCGCTTTGGATAAAAGTGATAAATGCTGTAAATGTAAATTAACAATTTAAAGGGAATGCCACAAAATACTAAATGTTTGTAAACTTCTGAACCATTCAGAAAGTGAGAAAATGTATAAAAGTTGATTAATAAATCAAGCTTTTTACTGTAATTCTGATATTTTCCATTCTTAAAATAAGGTAATGATTTTAACTGGCCTATTACAGGGAATATTTAAAAGGATTACATGTCAGGTATTGTGTAAAAAACTGAGTTTAATTTATTTTGTCTATGTAAATGTCAGTTGTATATGGGTTTCCATTCATAACCCTGCATCTGAATGTGCTGTATCTGTGTTTGGTTTGTTCTCATTTACAGACTAGTGTCATGCAATCTTGGGAGAATGGCGTGTGAACATCTGGGATCAGCTTTAGAGTCAGAAACCTCCTCCCTGAAAGAGCTGGACCTGAGTAAGAATAACCTGCAGGATTCAGAAGTGGAGAAGTTCTCTGCTGGACTGAAGAGTTCACACTGTAAACTGGAGATTCTCAGGTCAGAATTAAAAAATCTTTATACAGGAATGTAGCTACCATCTGTGTGTTTTTTAAGACATTATATTTTCTAATGACTCCTGTTTGTAACATGGCCACAGGACAGTTCATTTTGCTCTGCACATTTGCTAACTGTATACTTTATGAAAAAATAATGTGCATTTTAAGAATCAGAAAAAGAACTTCATTGATTTTGGTAGAAATTGCTTACAGTATGTCTGCACAGCTGCACAAGACACAAAGAATATAAAATATAAACAGAGGGAAAATAAAATAAACTCTATACAGAAAATAATATGTTCTATACACAACTTATGCTATATAAACAATATGTAAGGGAGATGGATTGAAATGCTAAAAATAAATAAAATACACAAGAACGACATAGATATCAGTTTATAAGTGTAATGTACGGAGTTCACAGAAAAGGGTGGAACCTGATCAGGGAACCTGTAACAGTGGGTGAAGACAGTGGTTCTCAAACCGGTCCTCAGGGACCCCTAGACGGTCTCGACCCCTGTGTGTTACGACTGTGGGGGTCCCTGAGGACCGGTTTGAGCAGCACTGGTCTAAGACACATGTATTATTAGTGTTTCTGTGTCTGAGGGTTGAGGGGAGAAAGTGACCACAGTGTGTGTTTAAGACACAGAGGAAGACTGAGGGAGAGTCTGGGACTTTTCTCAGAAACCAAGTCTCACTTTTATTAGAAAGACTGAAGCAGGAAAGAGAAAGAGAGACATTAAGAGTGTAAACAATCTTTAAACGAAGAGAAATAGCCAAATACACATTAATTAGTGTCTTTAGTTTTACTTGTTGAAGGACATTTAGATGAAGAAACTCATTTAGATGATGAAACTCATTTAGATGAAGAAACTCATTTAGCTAATTTAGCTAATTAACATGTTAGCAAATTTATTTAGATCATTTTGATATAAAATACCTGTGAATCTGATTGTTCGTTCAGTAGCAAATATCATAAACAAAATATTTTCCAAATAGAGACAGTACTTCTGTTCTTGCCCAAGCATTTCATGCACCTTCTCCAGTTGTTAACCAGTTATAGTGAAATACAAATCAGGCCGTATCATTCTGTTACAGCCTACCAGCAAATACCAGTTAGCCAGAGGGCTAATGTTAGGTTTTAGGGACACTTTGGAACACCAGTGACACTATTAAAGAGATGATTCACTGCTATTCTGACCCGTAGTCTCCTAACAATTCCAGTTAATGACAATGAACCGTACAAAATTCTCCACAACAGAATTCACATTTCCCACTGAGGTCTCCATAAGATACAGTGCTGTGAAAAAGTTTTCTGATTTCTTGTTTTTTTGCATTTTTGTCTCACTTAAATGTTTCAGATTATCAAACAAATTTAAATCTTAGGCGAAGATAACCCAAGTAAACACAAAATGCAGTTTTTAAGTGATGATTTTATTTATGAAGGAAAAAAACTATCCAAACCTACATGACCCTATGTGAAAAAGTAATTGCCCCCTAAACCTAATAACTGGTTGTGCCA
>JBBJLS010070902.1:0-11514 GCA_037577275.1 Bryconaethiops microstoma | reverse complement strand
TGTGTGTGTGTGTGTGTGTGTGTGTGTGTGTGTGTGTGTGTGTGTGTATGTGTGTGTGTGTGTGTGTGTATGTGTGTTTCCAGCTAATAGCTCAGCAGGGACTGTTCACTGTATTAGCACTGCTGACCCCAACACCCGAGAATGAGCTGCTTATCCAAATATCTCCAGTCCTCCAGTTAAACATCACTCTGGGATTTTCACCCATCGGATTAGTGTGTTGTTGTGTTGTTTCTGCTCTGTGTAGATTACACATGCATTATGTAGTAATATATTGAATTTATAGAATTTACAGATGCTCTTAAACTGATAGATATTGCCACAGCAGGACCCAAACCTTTTCAAACTACTGCACTGTTGCTTCAAAGCCATTATAAAGGACAAAAACCCTCTCCATGGACCACCAACAAGCATAAGCAGACAAAAGGTACAACTCAGCAGTACAGCCAAGTGTCTCCTGTCTGGCTGTGAACATTTCAGATTGTGCTGCTTGATAGGTGCCGTTTTAATGAGATAATCGATGTTCCACCTGTAGATAAATCAACTATTTATCCTGAGACTTCACAGTAGGAACTTGGACAGAGACGCTGATCAAAATAACATTATTGTTCCTTTTTGCGACCCAGAAATGTTGACTGACCACCATGGAGGAACAGAAAAATCTGATTTCAGTGAATATAAATGGTGTAAAACACGCTCGCCGTTTGCTGCTGTTTCTCTCGGCGCGCCGTCGCTCGGCCGCTCTCCGGAGCCCCTCCCTCTGCGGGTTTTCCCCTCCCACTTGTGGGTGGAGACTATCCTGAAAGTTCTCCGGGTTCTGAGATCTTGTTTTTTTTCTGTTTGTTTCTATAACCTAAAATAAAAGAAATGTGTTAATTTTTGTTCTATATGTTAATTTGCATGTGACGTGACGCCTTTTTGAACCCAGTGGTGGATTTTATTATTACATGTTTTTAAATTACAGTCACTTTGATTCTATGTGACACAGGAACACCAAACAAAGCTCAGCATGACGTCTGACACCTCGAGCACCGACACACGCCGGCGGAACATCCATATAAGGAGCTGTATTGCTGTATGAGGATGATTTACTATTTGTTGCACTTCCAGCACAGGTCCATGCCACTCGGGTTCTAAGAATTAAGGCGTTTGCTGAGGCGAAACCTGCACAGTCCAGTTCTAACAGCAGCAAGAAACTCTATATTCCAGTTCTGCCTTAAAATATTCTTTAGGATCTCCAGACGTATCTTCGCTTGGGGATCCAAAAACGACCAAAGCACCCCCTGGTTCCACATGTTAAGTCTGCAATGCAAATAGATCTGTTACATTTACTGGTACAGTGGTTTTGGTAAGTTCCCACTGGTGACGTCACAGATGTTGCTTTGGTTGCTGGGAGAATGTATAAGTAAAAGAAAGCTCATGGTAAATTCTAAAAAAAGGTATTTAAGAATTGTCAAGAGTCATTTTATGGCACTTTTCCACTGACACAAGGAACCGTGCTGTACTGTAAATAAATGTTTTTCCATTAAAAATAAAGCCAACCGAACCTGAGTTGAACCCGAACTGCTGGACGATGGGGCTGAAAGTGGGCCACAGCCAAGCTGAACGCATCACTGCTTTCTGATTGGTCGAAATGTTTCATCACAACATAGAAATAGACCACTGTTTTTTTTTTTTACTTCATAAATACTGTATAAATAAGACTATAATAGAACAAGACTATATAAAAGACTGTAAATAATAAAAGACCACAATAACAAAAGCGGAAATACTCTCCACAAGTTTGACTCCATGGGTGACCGGCTATAAACTGTGGAGAGAATTGAGTCAGAAACTCCGTCACTGGACTGAGATGCACTGGAACATCAAAACCTGATACAACTACAATGCAATCACAGTACAGTTTAGATACAGCATGGTTCCTGTAGACCTGTGGTGCCTTTTGTCCTCTAAAGAACTATGAAAGGTTGTGCGAGTGTGAAGAACGTTGTTAAGGTATAAAGAACCTCTACATAATGTTCTTTACCAAATCTAGGTTTCTTTCAGGACGTTCCATGAACAAAAATGATTATTTTAAGAACCATCATGCAAAGAACCATTTCGTACTCTTATTTTTAAGAACTGGGGAGTTTATCAGTCATTGGTTCTGTTTCCAAGACAGTGTAACTGTATCCTCTTGTCTCTTGTTTCTGAAAGTTGTTCCGAATTCTTCCCTCATGCTTGTAGACCTTATCATTTAAAGCCTGAGCTTCATCATGAAATGTTTTTTTCTTTGTCTGCATCCATGGCTGGAGAATAAACCTGCGTGACTGTAATGCTGTTGATCTGTTGTTTGTTACACATCAGGCATTCAGAATATAATTTGTTTGCATCCTTACTGTCAATGGAAACCACTCCATGTCCAAATGATCCTTTTCCATTGTCTGGCTTGCCAATTGCCATTGAATTTCAATCACCGAATGTCCAAAAGAAATTATCTGGTGACCACAAAAACACAAGCTGTACTCGTAAGGAACCTTCACTCCTTAGCTTTGCCATCTAAGAGTTTTCTTTTCCACATTCATTCTGCTGTGATTTTCCATGTGGTTTTCTTGGTAAATGTTCCTTTCTTCCTCACCACTGAATTGATGTCTTTGCTGCTGTCACCTCTGACATTGCCCCATTTTTTGCTGCAAACCAGAATAGGTGGTAGGTTCTGTCTGACACTTCTGCTGATACCCTTCGGCCATGAGACCCTGAAAGAGGTTAAAACTCAGCTTCCCTGATGCATATAAGTCACCTTGCCTTGACAAGGCACTATACCATCAGGGGGATCTGCCTGATTAGTTTTCCAGTTCTTCCAGTTCTGCTAGGATTCCAGTTTCTCATGAATACATTTATATAATTTTATGTTGGAATTAGTCATTTACATTATTAGATTTGTTCTTTCATTCATTCATACTTTCAAATGGGTTTTTGGGCTATATTTCATTTTGTTGCCTTTGGGACAGAATCTGCTTTTCCGGTGCTGACTCAGCTTATTATAGGCTTCTTTCATTAAAATAAAACAGGATACGTTCCTCACTCAAAGACCATTCACTTTCATTCTGTGTGGTCTGCTGTGGAATTTTTCGTTTTTGACTCTTCAGTAAATTTTAAATGAAGCGCAAATAACCTCAAACTTTATCACTTTAACCATGAGTGTATCTTGCAACTGTTAATGTGATAATAATGCTCCTTTATGAAGAATCTAAATGCTAAATGTGAGTGAGTGAATAACAGCAATAAGTCATATGGTATTTCACACTAGCGTCCATGGGGATCCTGTCTCTTTTAATGGTGCCTTTATTAATGAGCTGTTAATGCTTTATATGTCACTGTGCTCTCCATGAAGTTTAGCAACAATGTGGCAGTTTAAATAATTTAATCGAAGTTTACAAAATGATACAAAATAATAATTAAAATCCATAATTAAAAATAATACAGAATTGACAATACATTTTGTAACAAACCTCCCCTTAATCAATACAGTAAGGTTGTTATCAGATCTGAAGGTAGGGCAGAGAACAAAACACCAACGCTTGAGTAGAGTCATACATTATATTATATTACAAAACACATTCATTCACATACACAATTTCCCCCACACAGCCCCTATATATCAGCCCTGGATAGAGTCTATCAAAGTCCTTTACAACAATAAAGCTTAACAGAGTAACACATTAGATTTTAGACTTACATGAACGGAAAACACATAGGTTTTGTAGGGTTTCTGCCCAGCTTCCCCTATTCCTTTTATATAGAGAAAAGGAAATAGGCCTTAAACCACCCCAGCGCCCCCTCTGGGAGGAGACCAGTAATGGCACCCGGCTGTTACACTTTGTCTTATGGTAATTATATGGTATATTACTATATTAGACGAATGTTGATTCACGTGTCCTTTGACACATATCATAGTCCGTCAACACCACTGATGTTTCACTGCAAACACCAGCAATGAGAAACTCAACATTAGAGAGTTTTATAGTTATTTGCTAAAAAATGGGTGAAAACCTGACCCCTGTCTGAAGCCAGATATTAGAGATTCCTAAACACATCTGCAAAGTTTGAGGGAAGAATAATAATCAAGCATTGCAGCAAAATGCTAATTGGTGGGTATAATTACTTGTTAGCTATATTAGCCTAAGAGTCTTGGCAGACTGTATTTTTCTCAGACACTTTAAATTTCCAATAAATTCTCTCACACAGTCGACACCAGTGAACAATGTCAGGGAAAATTTGATTCTCTGAAATAATTGTGGTGCAACACTTTTGTGGAGAGTGTAACATCTCAGACTTTCACGTATTGGGGACTCATGACTGGTCTAAAACACTTCAAAAAGTGGATGAATTGGTTAGACCTCAAGACCCTAAAAAGGAAAGCTGAAGAACAAAAGTGAGAAGATGGAATTTTCCATGAAAAACATTCAGTTTATGACAAATGGGAAGATGTTAACAGGATCATCTGTGCTGAAGTTGTAGGAGTGGTGGAAAACTTTGGCTTTGTCTGATCAACTACTAAGCAAAAAGGATCCAACACTCACTTCGTAAAATACATTACAGGTTGGTGCTCAGGCCAAAGCAGACTGAAATGATCTCCAGATGTATGGGGCTTTTCCACTGGCACAGGGAACTGTTCCGTGCCGTAAACAAATATTTTTTCTTTACAAATAAACTAATCCAAACCCAAGCCGAACCCGAGCTGCTCAATGGCAGGGCCAAAAGCCTTCTGATTGGCTGAAATGTTAGTTTAACCACTAGGAAGGTGATGAAGTATAAACTCTACTGTCTATTTGGCCAGAAGATAAATTTCAGTGTGAGTTTTTCAGTCTGTGAGAAATTAAGCTGATCCTGGTGATATCTGGGTTAGGTTTTCATCACAAGAATACAGAATGCAGAGGAAAAAATTCAAACAAGACCACAAAAAGAAAAGCAGCTCTGACAGAAAAAACTTTCCGCCAGTTCGACTCCATGGACGTGGTTTTGGGACGACCGGCCATAACCTGTGGAGAGAATTGAGTCAGAAACTCCGTTACCAGACTGAGATAATCTGGAACATCAAAACCTGATACAACTTCAGTTCCATCACATTACAGTTTAGATACAGAGTGGTTCCTGTAGATTGTGGAAAAGTACCTGTTGTGATTAATGAGTTTTGTAATTAGTGTCCAGACATTGCGGTTTTTTATTCTGTGATTCTTTGTGGTTGTGAAAGAATGAGAATGAAAAGGTGAGATGGGGAAAGTATTGCTGTTTTAAACTTTGCTGCTGGTGAAGACTTTTGAAAGAACTTTGTATGAACAAATGGATCTACAACCACATAACTAAATGTGACACCCTCATGTGTGGTCACAATTGTGTTTATATGTTACGTTTGATTATATTCAATATTTCATTTATTACTGATCTTATTTGCTTTACAATTTACTTAAAAGGAAAGAAAAAAATTGTTCATGTTAATTAAATGGTCGCGTTTAAGCCCTTAATACCAAGAAAACAGTGGTATATTAATTGACCAATAGGTGGTGGTGAACCTGTGCCTATAGTTCAGGAATACAGGGTTTCCTTTCAGAACTGAGAGACGTTCAGGAACGCCAGACACATAATTCACTCGTCTCCTTTTCATCCTGTTAACAGCTGTTTAGCAGGTTGAATCTTATAACACGGACTGGGAAACCGGGAAGTGTTACAGATTCTTGGTGGCCCATACAGGGATTTGCCGTCCAGTACAGTATGGAAGCTGATCCATTGATTGAGGACATCCCTGAGTGCTAAGGTTGTGTTCTAGTGTTGGGAGATCCAGGGACTAATATCTGAGATGGAGGGACAAGTTGCATCACACGTCGAGACGAAGAGCCTGGTGTGGGACATCAGGAAGCTCCAGCTCACGCTGTTGGAAGATGAACTTTTCCAAGTTGCCCAAGGTGTTGGTCCGGTGCCAGGTCGGAATCAGTCTAAGTTTTTTGCCAGGGACTCAGAATGTTGTTTTGAGTATATTAATGCTTATATGTACAGTGAAACCTTGCTTGATTCAGAATATATGGGGTTAAGTTCATTATTGATTTTGAAAGATATGATTGATGACATTATCCAGACATGCAATGCTAACCCTGTCCCTCACAACAAACAATGAGTTACACAAAACTGAGACAGTAACACCACAGATTGATTCAGGTAACTTAGGCACCATGACCTCAGAGAGCACAAAGCAGCACATTACTTCCACTGTCACTGCTAACTCTAGCTTAGTGGAAGATATGTCTGGTGATTACTTACAGAGAACGTTGACTAGTTATGAAGAGTTAGGCAGGAAGCGTCACCAGTGCATGGCCTTGCCTACAGTAGCACCTGTAAATGCATCTGCTGTGAGTGTTGACACCAGAACTCTTCCTGTTAGCCATCAGCCTCCCAGTAATGTTAATGCGGTGGCAGAGAATTTTGTTTCCTTTAAGGATTAACCTACCTCCACCGTAGAGAGTTCAAGTTGCAATTGGGACAAATCGGTGATCATACCTCTGATATAACTTATAACAGCTTAAGCAAGCAGATTAAAGAGAGTGTTCAAGAAAATTTTCATGACCCACAAATTGTCCGAGGTGTGCTGAGGATAGTAAAGCCTGGGAGTTTCAAGGATATGCTCATGAACAAGGAGGACATGACAGTAGGGGAGCTGAAGGTGTTTCTCTGGTCACACTTAGGTGACAAAAAAAGAACGTAACTCCTTCAGGAACTAATGTGTACTAAACAGAGTGATTCAGAGACACCACAGCAGTTTCTGTATTGAGTCATTGCGTTAAAGCTGAAAGTTCTTTTTGCATCGAAACAAGCTGATACAGACATTAAGTATAGCCCAGAGACAAAGTGTCTTTTTACATACTGTTTACCAAGGCTTGGGTCACAAGCATAGTGATATCCGGCGAGAGCTAAAACCAGTTTTGTCAGACAGTACTGTGAGTGATGAAGCAATACTGAGACAGGTGACAAAAATGACCAGTGATGAGGGTGAACGACAACGTAGGCACGGTGTGGCAACTAGACCTAAACAGATGGTTGCACACAGTGCGCAGCTAAACCCTAATACACAAAAGAGTCATGACCTCAAACAAAAGTTTCAAGATAGAGATGTCATACAACAGCTCACTGCAAAAACTGATGTATTGACAAGTCTGGTCGACTCAATGATACAGTTAGTACCACCTGGAAAAGCAGAGGCGACATGTCAATGTCTCTCTTATAAGCCATCTGTACACAAACAAGAGAGACATTGTGGCTGTCCTAAATGTGTTGAGGCAGGCTGCTCACACTGTAGTCACTGCTTTGTGTGTGTTAAGGAGGGACACAGAGCAAGAGTATGTCTTAGGAAAAGGATCAGGGAAAAGGGAGTGGGTCGCTGGTGTGGGACAAGCAGTGACCAGTCTGTCAGGGGAGTCCAATCCCAACAGTATTCAGGCCTCAGATTGTGGCCAGCTATCTGAGGTTGCATCAAAACACAAGAGTCAAAGAATTCAAAGTCAGTCTTGCTCACCATCACTAACACAGCTACCAGTTACCCGAAACGATCCAATCATCAAGCTCATTGGAAAGGAAGCATTGATACAATGCATCCTAAATGGTCTGGTAGTAACTGCCTTACACGACGCTGGAGCCCAAGTCAGCATTATTGATCGCAGTTGGAATGAACAATGCCTACCCAAAGTTGAGATAAGACCATTCTCTGAACTGTTGGGGGGTGATGAGATGTTGGAAGTGTACGCAGTAAGTGGTGATCAAATTCCATTTGACGGATAGGTCGCCATCGCTGTTAACTTACCTGGCAACATAGAACCTAGTCTGTCAATCAGTGTTCCCTTTTTAGTTAGTCGTGTGGCTATTAAGAAACTACTACTGGGGTTTAATGTGCTGTGCGAACTGATCCAAGGACAGCCTGAAAGGTTGATTCCTACTCTCGTCAGTTTACTTAGTGGTGCAGTAGCTATTACAAACACTGAAGCAAAGACCATTGTTCATGCGGTTCAGGCAAAGGAAGTGACCATACCACAGGGAGATCTACAAACAGGATCCAAAGCTGTTGTTGCCATCTGATGTAGATTCTTCAGACTCCTTATTACTGTTTGAGCCGAATGATAATGAACACCTGGAGGCCGTAGACATAGGGGAGGGCTTGTTGGAGGTCAAGAACCACAGGAACCCGTATGTAGCAATACCAATGGGGAAGTATACTCAACATGACATCACCTTACCACAGAAAATGATACTTGGCTGTATCCAGCTAATTGATAGAACATTACAGACTGACTCGACTGATGGACAGAGGAACAGAATGGAGATCCAGAGTGCTGAGGAAGTTGATGGGGGAAATGCCCCACCACTTTTATGGCATCCCCCTGTAGACATTAGCCACCTGGAGGAGAGACAGCAGGAAATTGTGTAGCAGATGTTATACAAGGAGTCAGCAGCCTTTGCAAAGGACAGCAGTGATGTGGGATGCATCCCAAATCTCCAGATACCTACACACCTGACAGACAATATACCAGTACAGTGTACCTATTCATCTATTCCCAAGCCGTTATTTAAGGAGGTCAAGGAATACATTCAGGATCTTCTTGCAAAGGGGTGGATAGTGAAGTCGAAGTCACCATACTCAGCACCTATTGTTTGTGTCCATAAGAATGATGGGACTCTTTACCTCTGCGTGGACTACCACATTCTTAACCAGAAGACAGTCCTAGACAGACACCCCCTACCACGCATATAAAACCTGATATACACACTTGGTGGTTACTCATGGTTCAGCATATTAGACCAAGGGAAAGCTTACCATCAGGGCTTCATTGCTGAGGGCTCAAGACACTACACTGCCTTCATCACGCCCTGGGGGCTTTATGAGTGGGTCAGAGTTCCTTTTGACCTATCAAACACACCAGCGGCATTCCTGAGGTGTATGGAGGAAGTATTAAGTTCCTTCAGAGATGAATGCTGTTTTTCAAAGTCAGTAGAGGAACATTTGGAAGTGATCTGAAAAGTCCTCAGAGTGCTACAAAGTCATGGGGTCAAACTTCGGCCAGAGAAGTGTGAGTTTTTCAGACAGGAAGTCAGATATGTTGGGCGTCTGGTGTCATCAGTAGGGGTGAGAATAGACCCTAAGTATTTAACAGCTGTGCTGTGACTGAAGGACAAAACACCAGATCTGTTGGGGATGTCAGAAGACTTCTTGGATTCCTTAGTTACTACAGAGCATATATCCAGGACTTGTCCCGGATAGCAAAACCTGTGTTTCAACTACTTAAAACTCATCCTGGGACTTTACCATTCCAATCCCAATCAGGAAAAACCAAGAGCCCACAGCTGTCATCCAGAACTCCTGTGGAATAGACAGGTGAACATCAGAGGACACTTGAACGACTTGTTGAAACACTTGTGGAACCCCCAATCCAAGCTTACCCAGATTTCAATCTACCCTTCGCAATGCACACAGACACTTCAGAGGAAGGTCTTGGGGCAGTCCTGTACCAAAGACAAGGAGGGAAGATGAGAGTTATTGGGTATGGCTCTAGAACTCTGGCGCCAGCAGAGAAGAACTACAGGCTCCACAGTGGAAAGTTGGAGTTCCTTGCTCTTAAATGGGCAGTGTGTGAAATGTTTAGGGATTACTTATTCTATGCGCCCCACTTTACGATTTATATGGATAATAATCCCCTAACATACGTCATGTCCACTGCAAAATGCTGTAGGCCATCGTTAGGTTGGAGAACTGGCAGACTTCTGGTTTAATGTGAAATACAGACCTGGAAAAGTGAACATTGACGCGGACACATTGTCACGCATACCCCTGGCTATTAATGCGTATGTGCAGGAATGCACAGGGGAATTCTCCCAGGATGCAGTACACACCACCTGGCAAGGTAGCAGGGCTTCTGAACAAAAAGACGTGGCATGGATTGCTGCTCTGAACCTCTCCTTCCAGGATAACTATTAACAGTTTTCCTCTGTCATACCAGCCATCATTCCCAGTAAGTTAGTAAAGTCATAGAGAGAAGATGAGGCAATTGAACCAGTCATTAGACTGAAAGACAGAGGTATCGTATTGACAAGTGACATGAGAAGCAAAGAAAAATGGCCAACAAGAAAGCTCTTATGTGAATGGACCAAACATATGGAAAATGGACTGTTGTACAGACAGGAGGTTGGAAGGAAACAGCTGGTCCTACATACAAAGTACCGAGATGCTGTTTTGAGGCACTTACATGACAACATGGCACACGTGGGCACTGAAAGAGTCCTCCACTTGGTAAGGCAGTGTTTCTTCTGGCCATTTATGAAGAAAGAGGTTGAGATAAATGTGACCAGGAAATGTCACACATGTGCGTGCCCCCATGGGCAGCGTTATATCAAATTTACCCCTTGAACTTGTCTGCATCGATTATTTACACCTTGATCCCAGTCGGGGCAGGTATGAATATATCCTTGTCATAGTAGATCATTTTACATGATTCACCCAAGCCTATGCAATGAAAAACAAATCTAGTTGTACTGCAGCTGAGAGAATCTTTAATGATTTTATCCCCCGGTTTGGATACCCTTCAAAGTTGCATCACAACCAAGGTCGTGAATTGCGATTGTCTTGGGTAGGCCACTCCAGAACATCTCCACACCATCCACAGAGCAATCCTGTTAAAAGGTTCAACAGAACACTTCTACAGATGTTGCAAACACTGGGAGACAAGGACAAGACACACTGGAAAGACTACCTACCACAGGTGGTTCACGAATACAATTGTACACGGCACGAGTCAACAAGGTTCTCACCGTACTTCCTACTTTATGGTCACCATCCTCGACTGCCAGTGGACTTGTTATTTGGACTAGATGGAGAGGAAAGTGCACAGACACACACAAAGTATGTGGAAACCTGGTCCCATGGAATGACAGAGGCTTGCAAGTTTGCTAGTGAAAATAGTAAGCATGTGATCAACTATTAAGCTTCATTATGATCAGCAAACAAAGGGGGTAGTTCTTCAGCCAGGGGACAGAGTCCTTGTGAGGAACATAAGTCAGCATGGAGGACCTGGCAAGCTAAGGTCATACGCCAGACACAGAATTCACTCGTCTCCTTTTTCAACCTGTTAACAGCTGGTTAGCAGGTTTAATCTCGTAGCATGGACTGGGAAGCGGGGAAGTGTTACACAAACTGAAGCATTTATTCTGCACCTGTTATGAGAAGAACCAGTTCATGTAAAAAAGATTAACATGTCTGAAGGTAAAAGAGGAAGATGGATGGAGACCATCAGAGAGATCATGAATAAAGCGTTAAGAAACCTAAAGTTTCAGACAGAAGATATTCTGTCCATATGATCGCCAGGAGTTAGAACTTGACAGCACAACTACTACTACTACTACTGCTGCTCCAACTACTACTACTACTCTACTACTACTACTACTACTACTACTACTACTACTACTACTGCTGCTGCTACTACTACTATTACTACTACAAATACT
>JBBJLS010070901.1:0-11515 GCA_037577275.1 Bryconaethiops microstoma | reverse complement strand
GGCAAAGCTGTTCAGTTCAATACTTGCAGCTATAAAAGATAAAACCTGAGAAACTGAACATTTTTGCAGCGCTCTCTTATTTTAATTTTTTTCCAGAGCTGTATATATGGACACAGTGGGTATGTTCAGATGCCAAGTCGCAGCAAAAAAAACCCAGTAATAACTGTAATATTTCACTAGAAATATTGCTCATGTTGCATGAGAAACGCCACCTGGTGGGAAATACAAGCACAGACTGGCTACGTCTGTTTATGAACAGGTAGGGGTGCGTAGGGCTACATTTTGGATGCCCACAGCAGAGGCCTTTTGTCCAGCAACAATCAAGACCGAGTGGAGGCACCGGCTTTCATTCAGCGTGACAGGCCGGGGCAGCAGGAGCAGTCAGTTTGCATAGGAAGCGCTGCTCTCCGGGTACGTGCTGAATGTCACCACCCCCCTCAAGAATACGACCCCCTCCGCAGCAGATGCCACCCTGCATTTGAGAGAGGAAGGTCATCTATAAATATTTCAGCCAACTGCCAAGCTAATGTCCCCTTTTTGCCAAACCTTTTCCTCATTTTTGTCTGTCCATAGGTGGGCTCAAACTTTTACCTACAATTTTCCACCCTTTCAATTTCTGCATCAAGAAGAAGAGAAGTGGAGTTCACGGTGGCTGGTTGAGCCGAAGTGCCACATTAACGCGATTCGAGAGATGGTGCCTTCAGTTTATTCTGCTTTGTGCAACCCCGAGCACTGCCCTCCTAGCTTTTGCGTGTATTTAAACGTGTGGCCACACCTATTTGAGCTCCCTGTGTCATCAGCAGGTGTTTTGAACCACCTTCGGGCCCAAAAGAGCTTCAAAAGCTGCTTACGACAGCGGTTTTAGATTAGGAAAACCGCTCAAGGAACCAAGGGACATGAACCTGAAGGGTTAGTGCACAGCTGATTGATACTAGGAACACTTTGGCACTGTTAAATTAGCATTAAACATTATGAGAAACAGTGGCACATTACGGTTTTGGTGGGAAAAAAAAAAAGCACAATTATTCACATCGGACCACTGCACTGTTTGTTTTGAGGGACCGCAAGATTGAGTTTCTGGTCTAAAATGCAATGTATTTATCGAGACTAATCAAAATGCTTCCATTATGCACAATTACATATGATCTACACAAACCCATGCCTGATCCAGTCTAACACTAACTCTTACACGTGCAATATTAATATAATTTAAGGCTGGATGGATAGGTTTCTTCACAAAGCCAGCAAATGATGTTGAACAGTTAATTGGTTCACATAGTACTGCATGGTTGAGGTGTTCCAGGTGGTTGCAAGGTTGCTATTTGATTTCTTTAGAACTCTGGCTGGTAGCGAGGTTGCTGCGGAGCAGTTGCAACAATACTGCAGAAAGTTTCATTATTTTTATTATTATGGGGTTTCTACAGAACCTCAGACTGTTGCTAGGTGACTGAAACATTGGTGAATGTTCCAGGTGGTGGTCAGAGTGTCGTTAAGAAATTCCTACAGTGTCTTAAGTGCTTGCTATGGTGCTGTCAAGCTGCTGATCTGGTGTTCAAACTGGTTCTTCAGTATTTGCTTTATCATTATTTTGAAATTACAGAACGTACATCATGAGATGGTTTTGGCCCAAAACATCGTGGAGGGATACACGCAGGGTGTCGTGGGGCCAAATAGTCCTCAAAAAAATCTGATTTACTTCAGATTTGCCACTATTTTACTGTCATTAACATCCATGTAAATACCTAAGAGACACGGAGCCTCACTGGGGGTCGATAGTGAATAAAAGGACTGGATTTGTGATGGAGACGTCTGGTTCCATTCGCCACATCTGTAAGGAAATCAGAGTCAGTAAGTTTATCCGCAATGAGCTCGGTCCTTGGTCCTGAGCTTGACTAAAGCGACTGGATGAAGTCTCCACACGATCTGTTGTCCCGATTCTGTGGCCTCAAGGCAAAGCTCCAAGTAGAACTTGATGATGGAAAAATATGTGAACAAGAAAGTGACCGCCGACTTTTTCCCTTTTCACCACCAAAAACATGAGGACGGATTGAGCTTGAGCCTTTAGCGCAGATTCTCTGTCCTCCGGGGAGCGCGCAAGGCCGTGGAGGCAAACTAAGCAAGACAAAATGGATAATTCCGGATAATTCCTCGCTCCATCTTTGTGTACAGCTCTCTGTGACACTCAATTAAATTTTTGCTTAGTGCAGGAGGAAGAGACGCATGCGAGACCGCCACCGCGCCAAGGACCCTTAAAAGAATGATACGGATTTGTTTCCGTGAGAGAAAGGCTGATTCAATAAGCCGGATGGGTCAGAGATATCAGCGGTGTGCAGTCAGCTCATTTGCCCAGGGAGGAGGGTGTTATTGAAGGAGCTGTAACAATTATTGCATTTCATAAACATCTGATACGAGTGAGGCCTCACTGCCGAAGCGGCGGCTCCGGCTCCGAGAAAACGGAAATTGTTTTGCGCTGGTCTGCGATTGCATTTTCCTTGAAAATGAAAGTATTTTAAATGAACCTGCTGCAGTTAACGAGTCCCCTCTACACACTTGAAGCACGTAATTAGTACAACAGCACGTCTACAGCGGACTTTTGTAACACTGTACTTAGAGCAGGGCATGAAGGCGCTATTTTCTGCATTCGGCACAGCCCATCAGTCGCTATATGTCTCTCTCTCCCTCTCCTCTCTCTCTCTCTTCCTCTCTGTCTCTCTCTCTCTCTCTCTCTCTCTCTCTGTCTCTCTCTCTCTCAGTGGATTTGTTCCAAATGGTCTACAAACCGCAGAGACTGTGTTTTTCGCAGGTGCACTAAAGCCCCATTTTCAGTTAAAGTCGAGTTGAGTCAAATTTATTCAGTACATGTTTTATGACCTGATGTTGTTGTAAAACAGCTGCACAGAATTCCAGGTCCGAGACCCGAGTTCCGAGCAAGTCGAGGGCGACATGAAAAACACCAGAAGATCTGAATCTTCGGAAGCAAAATGAGAGGTGAAGAAGTGAAGAAGTGCAAAGTGTTAAATACATTAACTTAGGAGAACCTTCACCACAACAGTCACCACAAACCAGCACTATTACTAATTGTAGTAATTGTAGTAATTACATAATTAAACAAACAAACAAATAAATAAATAAATACTACTACTAATAATGGAAATGGTCTACATTTCTGCAAAATGGTTAAGATGTTAAAAAAAAAAAATCAGAGTGGGTTTGGTGAGACAATGCTCTAGAGAGTCAGTGGTGGTAAATAAAGTGATGGTAAATAAAACCAGACATCTGGCTTTTAAAATGTTCACCCACAGTACATTATAAATTGGGCAAATAGTCTAAATTCGCCACTATTTTAGTCAACTATTCATCAGCCAACCTCTGCAACTGATTTACTGTTATAGTCAACATGCCTCGTGCTACAGCCGAGAATATCAGAAAATTCTTGCTCCTCCAGGTCTGAAGGACGAAAGCTGGACAGTCGTAGTACAGAATGATGTTGAATGACTGGCTGAGGTACAGAAAGCTGTGTCTGTGGTACTCATGCTGTATGTGATTTGCACTGGGAAGACCTTGGCTGGATTTATGTGTTGGGACAGCTGTGCCACAAAGGTACAGTGATTGGTTAACATCTGCAGATGTGTTTTGACACTGAGAGCCGATGGGGGTGAAAGAGAGATGGGGGGAGAACAAGGTTCTCCTGTGTGAAGACCCTGACTTCAGACTTCCAGAGAGAAACTAAGGACACTTTTCCAGTGGTATACAGGAACCATGCTGTACCTAAACTGTACTGTGATGGTATGGAAGTTGTATCACCCAGTAACAGAGTTTCTGACTCAATTATCTCCACACAATTTATGGCCGGTCGTCCGTCCTGTTTGAGTTTTTAATTTTATCTCTGCATTCTTTATCTGTATAATGAAAATCTAACCCAGATAACTTGTTAGTGATGTCCTGGATCACCTTCGTGTTTCTCGCGGCGTTAAAGATAAATTTCTTAGTGTCCTAGAAAACTCCCTCTGAAATTTATCTTCAGCCCAAACAGACAATAATTCTTGCACTTCACTGACTTACCACTTGTTAGTTTGTGCCTCCATTGTTCTTTTGACAGTAAAAACAATGGACTCCTTCCAAGTCCGTTTGTTGTCATGACAACATTTCGATCAATCAGAAAGCAGAGATGCAGCCAGCGAGGCTGCGGCCTGTTTTTGGTCCTGCCGTCAAGCAGCTTGGGTTCGGGTCACTGTATTCGAAATCGAAAAAAAACCATTTCTTCACAGTATGGCACGATTCCTTGTGCCAGTGGGAAACATGTAACCATTCTTATAGTCTTATACTCTTATAGTCTCAGTTGGTATTACTATATTTGTGAGGATATTCCATTAATTTGTGTAATAGTGTAGGTCAATAGTACTACACTTAAACCTGACCCTGACCTTAAACCTCAGCAATACTGCACATTAAGGACAGTTATACTGAGTGGTACCAGCAAAACCAGCTTAGTTTATCTGTGGTGAACCTACATGACATAAACAAACATAAACAAAACTTTGGGTATACAGTACTGTGCCAATATTGAGACTCCCCTCATTTCTTTATATTATGATTCAAATGTAGGTCATTGTGTGTCTTAACAAACAAAAAACATTCCTCTGAAACTGGTCAGGTTCAGGGACTGGACTGGAGTCTTTGAAAGTCCTTCAGGAAGCCTGGAGAACTGTTCCTCAAGACCACATTGAAAATACACACCCCCTTGCAATTTACCGCAAAACTGCTGCTATGTGAGCTGACGTTTAGGGCTGTTTTAGTCCTGTGAAGTATTCCAGGATAATATATCAGTGTCTTTGATCCATTTAAACATCTCGTTGTTTTAAATCCTTACAATAGTGAAGAGTGATTTACTCTCTTGCTTTCGTCTGAGCACATTTTTCCCCCTCTATTTCGAAAAGAGACGTGACATGGCTGCACGGGATGGAGAGTAGCTGCTAATCATGGCACGTTAGCGGTGTGAAAACAGGCTTCGGCATCTAAAGGGAGATCAATAGCTGTCAAAACTGCATTTTGGAAAACACAGTCTTGCCTATTGATTTCCTAAGCAGGGAAAAGGGAGGGTGGCTCACATTCTCACACCTTCTATGCAGTAACCTTGAGCGCCGGAAGGCCAGGAGATTGTGATTTACACTCTGTTCGGTGCTATCAGTGTTTCCTCCCTTCTGTTTCTCATTAGGAAGCGAGTTCCCGTGACGATGAGGCGACACCTTCTTATCGGCACATTGGAAATGCAGATCTCTCCGCATCTGCATGCGGAGCAGGGCTGTGATGAATGGTTGCCTTGTACCCTGATGGCCCGGCGAGCCGAGGGCGCTGGCTGACGGGGCCTTATTATATTTAAAACAGGCCTCGGCACGTCTGCAGCTGCTGTCCCAGGAGGAGCACCGGCCCTGCCAGCATAAGGAGAACCTTTTCCCTTAACCCACAGGGCTCATTTAGAAACTGACCCATTTTTCTCCAGCTCCCTCCAACCCTCTCACACTCTCACATTCGTCCCTTCTTTTGATTTCCTCTCCAGTGCCCAAACCGAAATCAGGTGGGTGGGTTGCTTTTTATTGTTTCTTGATCATCAAACTGTTCTTTATAAAGGGAAAATGTAACATTATGATAATTATGACAATTTAAACAACATTTTTAAATATGTTTAAATGCATATTTAAAAACAGACCAGCAGGAGAATAAAAAAAAAAAAGCCTATTTATATAATGATTACACATATTTTCAAATTCTCCTAGGGGGTCATACACCAAGACACTTCCATTAAAGCCTAGAAGGAAGAAAATAAATCACTGTAGGTGAACATCTCCCTGGAAAACTTAATATTCCCTGTGATGTCCCCCAGGGGTTTGTATTAGACCCACTTTTGTTTTCACTACACTCACCAATGTCAAATAGGGCAATTTGTCAATGTCAAATAGGGCAAATACTGTCAAATAGGGCAATTTGTATGCATGTCTGTGGGTCAGGTTTAACGTCATTATTCCTAATAAAGTTTACTGACAACAAAATACATTTTTTAATGTTTGTAACACTGTTGTGCACATTATAAAATCTCTGTAATGACCACCGATTGTGATTCAACATTCAAAACGGAATATTTAATCCTGTTAAATAATATACAACATTGCATTCAAGGATCTGTTAAGTCTCTAGTAAACACATGGTCCCCTAGGAGAATTTAAAAATGGGGGATTTATTTTCTCCTCATGCTCTTATTTGTTAAATGTGTATTTAAAAGTACTAAAATGTTTTACTTAAACAATTGTAATCTTCTTACTTGATTGTGCTTGGGCGGTGCAGCTGCCTAAACAAAAACATTTTTGTATGTCCATCTACAGAATGAATTGATGAATGTAAAATGTATTTATTATAAAAACACTTACTATGAGCAGAAATCTGCAAACTGAACATGTTTAAAATCAAGAACCGTAAGTACATTAAATATCTTTATTCCCTTTCTAAGTAATGTTAGCATCTGTTCATCAGGTGTCCTCCACCAGCTCAGCATTAATAAGCTGTGTTTATTGATGAAGCCATATTTAATTCACTTCATAAGTAACATTATCATCTCTGGTGTCATTTACTAGTGTAATGATGATCCTCCACTGCCTTAATGAGATTTTATTGCATACAATTACAGCATTTAAGTAGTACTTTTTCTTTACTTTTTATGTTGGCCCTTCTTGCGCTCTGCAGGGATGAGTATAACTGGTCACCTCCAGGTCCTTGTGAAAAACTATTGAGAAATTACATTAATGCAAATTTATTGGTTTGAGGATAAAGAAGATTTAGAGATTTTTTTTTTTTTACTCTTTAACAGGTCTTGTGGCATCCCTGGTAAGCACATGGTATATTATGTAAATGTTAAAGTTTGCATAGCTGTATGTTTGCTTTGCATAATTTTGATTCAGAGTGTCCTTCCATCTACGGTGATCAGAAACCGAGCCCATGCCTCAGGGTGCCAATCCCCAGACTTTTTGGAGGTTGCTTTGAGAGCGGTTAGAAGGCACTTATGCATGCTGCAGCTGTAAGGTGGGGCCGCTGTAAAGCATACCTGACAAGGTAAGACCAAAACCCCATATCCCGTATTCCTGCCCCATGGCCTTGCATTCCTACCAACTATCATTTGCAGTCCACACTCTCTCTCATGCTGACTTTCCTCCCCATGCTTATCTTGTACTTGATGCTCCCATGAAAACCAATGCAATGGCTCCTGCAAGCACCCAGGCATCTGTGATCATACCATCATGCCATTTGGACTGAGCGATGTTATAGAACAGATGATATTTGTAACCAAAGCTAGAAAGCATCTGCGCAACATTTATGGACCTGCCCAGAGTTGTAATAAAGTAGATTTATTGGCAATAGTGCCAAAGGCAAATAAATAACTCAGTGTTCCTGCTTTTCCAGAAACGTAATCAAGTTATTTGTACTCGCCTGTTGAAGGCAATTAGGAGGATATCATTTTTGGGGGATATCATCACTTGGCTTTAACCTCCTTCTGTGGTGCCCCCACGGGAATTATGTTTCCGTGACTGCAGATGTGAACACATGAGGTTTCAACACAACAAACAACAAACAGAAGGAATTTGACATTTTTTCTAAGTGCAAGAACAGGTTAAGATGCAAAACACAAAGAATAATAATGTTTTCTCCAAGACTCTCAGATCTCATACAGCCAGATTAAAATTTGCAGCAGAAGACTGGACTGTTGTTAAGAAAGTTTTCTTCCTCTTGAAAAGTCCCTGTAATTGAAGCTAACCTGATGGGTTCTGCTTTAAATGCATGTCGCAGAATCTTTGTCTATGTGGGTGAGCCACTCAGCAATTAGCTGTGATTTGCAGAGGCCCCTCTCCTACAATCAGCCCCTAATGAATGTCCGGCGAGTTCTTCCATTTCCTCATCGGGGTCGGATGGAGATGTAGCTTTTAGCTAAGTGAAGGTGACAAGAGAGGTCACATCTACACTCAATCATGGCCCACCGGTCGCTGGATCATGCCAGCTGACAGGAGTGCCATTTGTCAGAGCTGGGAAAACCGAGACATTTCCAAACAACTTCAGCAAAGTTAAATGGGGTGGTTTGTCCTCGCAACTACGGATCAAGTGTCCTTCAGCCTTTATCAAGCCCAATCAGAACCAGAGGACAAAATAACAGGACAGTAAACCTGTAATAAACCACAGAACGTGACGCTCAGTGTCCAAGAAACAGTTTCATACAAACCTGGACAAAAGTTTCCAAACAATAAAAGTTTCTTCTCTTCTCTTCTTGTCTCTTCTCTTCTCATCTGATCTCATCTTGTCTTCTCTTTTCTTCTGTTCTCTTTTTTTTCTGTTAATTTATATCACTTCTGCTCACTTCACTTCTCTTCTTGTCTCTTCTCTTCTCATCTCACCTTATCTCATCTCGTCTTTCTGTTCCTTTTATCTTTTCTTTCCTTCCCTTCTTTTCCTCACTGTTCTGCTTCGTCAGGAAATTTGCTTGGTACCTTTTCACCCCTGAACAAAAATATCTCTAGTTGCTCCAGTTTGAGTGATTTTTTCCCCCAGATGTTTAATAGGATCTTGTCTGATCATTTGTCCCAAAGGACGTGATTGGAGACTGACCCCAGAGGAGATGGTCCGCGCCACTTGTGAGTTTGAAGTGGACACATCCACCCACGGCTAAAATTACCGTCTGCCTGGCTGAAGTGATGGAGGCGGGAGGAAGGAGGAGGAGCTGCAGGTGCTGGAAACAGTGGAGACATGACAGCAGGATGACAGACTGGGGCGAAATGGTAAAGAACGACTTGCGAAATGTCTTCATAGACTGTCCTTGAACAAATCAAATGGAGAAAAACTCCTTCGCCCTCAAACTAAGCTGTGCTGTATCTCACTTCTGTTGATGTCTTTATTTTTACCAGCCCTGAGACACACAGTGTTCATGACCAGATTTTAATTGGTATGTTTCTGACATCTGAGAGTGAAAATTTTACTTGAAGTATCCTTGAGTGTGTTCACAAGGCTGTTGAACATCAAACATCACTGTCCATTCAAAATATGTTTTCTGGGTTTTTAGTTCACCTTTTAACATGAACAAGAAATAAAATGAAGATTTAATCCATTAAAATGGTAAAGTATGCACAAAAGATGCACAAAAGTATGTATAGAAACTGATTTTTTTTAAAAAGTACATCAAATTTAGGTATAACAAACAACTAAGACAGTTCACATATGAAAAAGAAAGTGAAAGAATGAAAACAAGTAACTGAAATGTCAGTTAAGATCAGATAAAACAGTTGCGGACTGAGGGAGGTGGTTAAGATTCAAGAATCAAGATTCAAAGATTCAAAGCGTTTATTGTCATATGTACAGAAAAAAATTTGCATTTGTCTGTGCAATGAAATTCTTTCTTTGCTGTCCACACACAAATGCCTAGTTAGGTTAAGAGTTAACAAAGAAAAAGAAAAAGAAAAAGAAATAAAAAAAATAAATAAAGAAAAATAAAGAAAATAAAGAAAATCATACTTAAAAAAAATTAAGTATGATTTAGATGGATGGGCAAAGGAGCTTAGTGTGCAAAAAGAGCTTAATATGCAAAGATTAAACTAATAAACCGGACACTGTTCAACAGTATTTGGAACATGAAATGTAACCCGGTCATTGGAACAAATATCATATATATATATATATATATATATATGTGTGTGTGTGTATATATATTATATAATATATAATAAGGCATGGCAAATTACCAGAAGGTGGCTGAAATAGGTAGCAAAGCTGCTTCTCTGATCCTTTTCCTATTATGCCCTGGGAGTTTTCTTTTGATATGATTTTCCAGGCTTTTGTTCCGACCTTAATTTACCAGCTTATCGATATGATATTTAAAAGTAAGCCTATTCATATCCCAAGGTGCTCATATTCAGTGACTTTTTCAGTGCTGCAGGAATACAGTCAGCGGAATAGTATAGAACAGTGTCATCTGCATAAAGGTGCACTTTCGCAGTGAGAAGCGGAGGCAGCGGCATCATTTACATATATATTAAATAAAACCGGACCAAGGATTGAACCTTGCGGGACCTCTCTTCTGATTCTGATTAATGTCCAAGTGTCACGCCGGAACACCGCCAGGGAATCAAACCAAGCTCATATTTTTATCTGTAAAGTGTGGAAATACGAACATAAACATTCATTCTGTGGGGACTAGCTAACAGAGAACCATTAGTATCCTAAGTAAGCATACCTTAGCCTTCTCCTTGCGAAGTAAAGTTAACTAAAAATATAGAATACCACCCTCGTTCACAGTCTGGAGCTTTTATTGTTCTGTAACAGTACTTGGGGACTTTATCCTCAATTGGAATAGGAACGAATGATCTTTAGGGATGTCAGGGATGATCTTCAGAAGGTACTAAAACCATAAACCTGGACTCTTCAGTGCTGGACCGAGGGGCAACAGATAAAAGCACAGTTCCAGGTTTCTAACACCAAAGCTTCCAGAACATTGTGCACCTGGTCTTTTCTTGAGTGCAACGGATATCACACAAAACTACTAAATGACTGTTTGAAATTCAGATGTGTTGTCTGGGATTTTTTACTCAACCTAGGCTCAGTGAGGACTTACTGCCCTTTGAAACACACTTTCATTTTTGTACATATACAGTATATTTCACTATAGTTTCAGCTTGGGTCATTTCCACAGGGCTCATAGAGGAAATGATTAATTGAATCTACTTTGCTGTGGAATAAAGTCCCACAGTGACAAATAAACACACACACACACACACACACACACACACACACACCTAAACCTAAACAGGTTTAGCAGCCAAACTGTTGCTCAGCAAAGAACATTTATAATACTAAATCCTATAACATATATAATACACGACACCAAAAATATCAAAAAAAGTATTTATCAGTTGAGTTAATATTAGTAAGTACTTAAATTTGTGCCACAATTAATGCCACCCCTGACTTTAGTGCTCTGTGGACCCTCTTTTTGCTGAGATAACGGGCCTGAGTCTTCTGTTTCAGTGTTGCATGAGGTGAAAGAACACATATAAAGGGATTTGAAAGCAATCCTCCATACAAAATCTCCTCAGATCCTTTAAAGTCCTCTTCTTTGGCTCAGCCCATTGCTTTTCAATGGGGTTTAAATCAGGGGACTGGGATGGCTGCAGCCAAAGCTCGATTGTGTGGTCCGATGCCTTCAGGCCTGCCTGCAGTCGAGGGGAACACGACTCGTGTTACACTGAAGAAGTGATGTATAGAATATACTTGATTCAAATGTGTACATCAGGTCCGCATTAATAAAATGTTTGATCACAGCTCAATATTTTAGGGTATTGCTTTTGGTAATATTTGCATGTCATCATTAGTGTCACAACATGATTGTAAGTCTGGGTAGGGCCCTCCCTTTCCCCCCATCACTCAGTATAACTGTCTCTCTCTCTCTCTCTGGGTGGGTAGGGTGGTCCTCCCTCTCCCCCATCACTCA
>JBBJLS010070900.1:0-11517 GCA_037577275.1 Bryconaethiops microstoma | reverse complement strand
ACACACACACACACACACACACACACACACACACACACACACACACACACACACACACACACACACACTCACAGACAATACAGTGTGGAAGATGGTGTAACACTATCTGTAGTTATAAATATTGTTGCTTTCACAACAAAAAATTATATCAAATTGTGTCAAAATTTCAACAAATGGATGACCTTAATATAGAGGTGCAGATACAATCAGAATAGACAGACAAACAGACAGACAAAATCCTAATACTTAACTAGTGATATCAAACCCCTCTGTGGAAATGTGTAGACATATAGGAAGACTAACTCAACCCATACGTTAACTTCAGCAACTAAAAATATTATTTTTGGCCCTTAAAAAAGAAACACAGAATAGAAGCCTTTATGTTTTTGCTTTTTGACTTGAAATTTACAAAAACAAGCACACACACACATGCACACACACATTCCACAAACTGAAACCCCAGGAGACACTGAGCAGTGTAGACATGTACAGCTTCAGGGTTATTGGGTTTTACACACACACACACACACACACACACATTGCCAAAACAGTTCCCTGACTCTGTAAATCTCCGCTCTTTTTTAGATTTGCCACATTGTGTGGACACAGTCAGCTCATGGGGCCGTGGCGAGCTCCCTGACCTACTTTTGTCGATTTGGCAGTGTTAGTGTGTACATGTTTAAAATTTCGGACACTTTCTAAAGCACGGCATATCCAGCAGAGACGAATTCAGAAGCAGTTTTAATGCTGAAATGTGACAGTACCCCATTTTTGCAATCTGATTCTGACGCCATCGCACACAAAGGAGAAAACTGTAGAATAGCCTGGAAACCTGTGCTTAGATTTGTGCATTTCCTTAGCAAAGCCGATGGAACTCATAAATGGCTGGTTGGCCGGTTGGGACATATTTTCCTGCAGGGCCTAATTTTATGAACTATGCAGTCCAATTCAAGCATAAAAGAAAACAATACTTGTTCCTTCAAAACACAGATACAATAACACCGATCTAAAATCATTAAATAGTGCTGCATAGGAAGAAAAATATAGTTCATGAGCTGTAAAAATGTATTGGCCTACAGCAAAAACCTGAAAAAATGGAGGTTGTTTGAAGGTTAAACACTGTAACAAACTACATAGCGATCTGAAAAGCTATGGGTGTGTTTAACTGTAATATCTTAAAAATAAAGTAGCCACAAAGGAATATTGTGGAATAATGTCATTAAAGAACGTCTTGTGGCTCCCAATGGAACCTTCAAAGGAAAGTCCTTCAAAAAATCATTTTTGTAGATGAGATTCACTCTTATTCTTGAAAAAGTAAGCAAAATCTCCATATAATGACAACAAGGTTGTTTTTTTCAGAAATAACATGTAAAAATAAGGAATATTTCATAACTAAAACACTTAATTTCATCTGCTTATGCTGCTATTTAAGGAGAAATCTACCGTCTGTTAAGCATGACAACCAACGTTACTTCACTCTGCTAGCTTGCTAGTTAGCCAAAATCTGCACAACTACTAGCAACATCAAAAGTAAAAACAATTCATTATGATTAAAGGAAATTTTATTCATGGTTGAGGTAGGAGGGTTGGGGGGGGGGGGGTGACGCGTGATTGGCTGATCCCCCCGAATGTGGCTCCTTTGTTATTCGTTGCTCCACTTGAAAAGACTGTACATGTTTTGCTCTCTCAGTTTAAATTCCAAGCTACGTGATTTGCTATTGATGTCTGAGGTCTGATTTCTTGCACTCCTAAACAGACACGGTTTCGTCTATCTTCTTGCAACTTTATTCACCCCAATTCTGTGCTGTGGTAACATTTATACAAAACAATCATAACGCGTGACCCTAACACCTGCCACCTCTGCATGGTGCAACTTCCTTTCTCTACTACTGTTTCATGGACTGACTCCCAAGGGTGACAAAACAGAACAGCATACGAAACATTCACATATTAAAATCACAATGCAATAAGAATACACTTCCCTGGAAAGCTTAATTCCACTCCAGTTCAGTAAAAAGTATATAATCAAACATTTTTTAGATCGCAATAGATTTAATTGAATGTAGTTATAGGAACATGCTGAGTAGTTTGCTATGAGGCTGAACAGTGCTGGAGGTTTAGTTGTTTTTGGATGTCATGTGATGTTGATGTTGTGGCCTGATGTTGGTAAGGAAAGATGGTAAGAAAGATTCGTTTTGAAACAGGGTCCAGAAGACACTGGCTGTAGTGGATGGATTGTTGCAACCATGTTGCTTGTTTTTGTGGCCAGTGTGTTCACTGTCATTGCAGGGTGTGCGGTAGGAGGGGGCTCTGCTGGCTTGAAACACACACACACACACACACACACACACACACACTCAACTGTATCAATGCTCTTACAGCAAAGAGGCTTTCTGTAATTACAGAGGTTTTCTGTAATTTCTCATACTTTCTCATTCTTGTCCTGACCTTGAATTTTAGAGTAAGAGAGCATTCTGTGATTTGTGGCTTTTGTATGAGAATGAACCAGTCAGAATATTGATTCTGAGTCTGTTTTGTTCAAATTTAGTCATGTGCGTGGTCTTACAACAAGGTAAAGCAAACCCATACCACAGATAAAAACATGTTCTTGAGGAAGCGGCTTGCCGGTATGGAGAAGCAGTGATTGACTTGGAATGTCTGTTGGTAAGGATCATGAATTAACATTAACTGATCTAATGTTAATTGCATGCTTCGAAGCCAATCACCTGTTTGCTACACAGCTGTGGAAGCAATCCACACCATCTCATTATTCATAGTATTTTACCATGTATTAAAAGTATTAATTATTGTTTGAGATACATCTCATTGCTGAAACAAGCAAGCATTTATGTCCATAAATGGTCTATACTTTACAGTTTGAAATGGCGCAAAAAGTGTTTCACATATGCAAAGATCATCACAGAGCCACAGAAATCAAACGTGTTTGGATTGGCCAAATCCCGCATTTTTAAAAGCGGAAAGCATCTGGGCACGAGTGAAAGGCAGTCATATTTCCATAGTTTTGGCTTGGCATATGGATCTCTCACGTTCCTTCCTTTTCATGCAAACAGCAGTGCCATGTTCACCACGTCTTGCCTCACATGCTATGATAACTCACAGTAGCAAGGATATGCAAAGTTGAAGGCAGAATTAAGGTCATAAGGCATGCATTACTACACATTTGAAATTCTTCAACCAATGCCTACAAATGTTTCTAACAAGCTAATAGCACCAAGCAAATAGCAATTCACATTGATCTTTTTTGACCACTCTAGATTAAACTCAAAGAATTGGATCTCAAAAAGACATTGCAAATATTTTATTTGAGGATTGCAGCAGACATTAACTTGTACTCTTTCAGAGAGCTGGAGTGAGGTATTTGCATCATGAATTTGGTGCAACTAATTGATCATCAAAACTTAATTGGCTGGGTCTGCCGTCAGTTCCTAATTCTTGAAACATGTTAGGCTTTGTGCTCAGCTCCTAAGGTTCTAACCAATGCTAAAGTGTCTAATTAACATGCAACAATGAAATGAGTTGTACAACTTACTACTTGTATGTTGTACAAGTACTACTGTGTAACACACATGAACATGTTTTCTTTTAATTATTTGATAGAAATCATTAGGTCTTCTTTGAGGTTTCCCTTTTTTATTTGTGTTATATACAATGTGGATAGAAGTATTGGGACGCCTGACCATTGCACCAACATTGCATTCAAGTACACAAACTTTAATATGGAGTTGGTCCCCCCATTGCAGCTAGAACAGCTTCCACTCCTCTTGGAAGGCTTTCCACAAGATTTTGGAGTTTCTGTGGGAGTTTGAGTCCGTTCAATCTGTAAGTGCATTTATAAGGTCAGACACTGGTCTCTGTTCCAGTTCATCCCAAAGGTTTTGGATGGGGTTGAGGTCAGGGCTCCGTGTGGGCATGTCAAGTTCTCCCACACTGAACTCTTTCAACCATGTCGTTACGGACCTTATTTTGTGCACAGGGACACAGTCATGCTGGAATAGAAAAGGTTCTTCCCCAAACTGGGTCCACAGAGTTGGAAACATGGCGTTGTCCAAAATGTCTTGGTCTGCTGAAGCATTAAGATTGTCCTTCACTGGAATTAAGGGGTCTACCTCAAACCCTGAACAACGGGTATGTCCCAATACTTTTGTCCCTATAGTGTTTATGCGGTGTGTCCATCCAATAATCAGTATCAGTATTGGTCCGTTACGAACCAAAATCACTGAATCAGACTATCGCATAAATGCTTAACTAAACTTTGAGCAACATGCCGTAAAGAGAGACACACCGATGAGGAAACAAGTAACACAAGACAAACAGCAATTATTTATTCTACTACAAGAATACTTTTACTATTGTACTATTTTTATTTTATTCTTCTTGCATTGTGTTTTTTTTTCTTTACAAACTTGTGGCAGATATGTAACTTGAGGCATTATGTGTACATGGCAATAAACCTGAAATTGGAAACTTGAAACAAGGCCGTGTCTCAAACAGCTCCCTGCTCTTTACACTATATGGATATAGAAACTGTAATTTTATGACCTACATAGCACCCCCTAGAGGACGTAGTGAGCCAATATATGTATATGTACATGTATATGTATTTTTTAAAAATTAAATAAATGTATATTAATTTATATTAATTTATAAATTTATTATTATTATTATTATTATTATTATTATTATTATTATTATTATTTTTATTAACAACAATGGCACATACAGTGAAACAGTGTCCAGTCAAAAGATATGGGACAAAGCGCTGAGGTAATTCCTCTATAAAATGCACTCCTGTCCAGACAGACTTCATTAGCTAATGCATTCACCCTGCGTTAATCAATTCACAAATCCAGACAGTGTTCCTACGGCCGAGACGCTCCCCCTCTCTCTTTCTGTCTCTCTCCCTCTCCCTCTCTCTCTCTCTCTCTCTCCCTCTCCCTCTCTTTCCCTCTCCCTCTCTCTCTCTTTCTGTCTCTCTCCCTGTCCCTCTCTTTCTCTCTCCCTCTCTTTCCCTCTCCCTCTCTCTCCCTCTCTCTCTCTTTCTGTCTCTCTCCCTCCCTCTCTCTCCCTTTCCCTCTCTCTCTCCCTCTCTCTCTCTTTCTGTCTCTCTCCCTCCCTCTCTCTCCCTCTCCCTCTCTCTCTCTCTCTCTGTCTGCCGTTCCTGTTCATACGCTTTTATTCCCCCAGGACAAACACTCAATTTTCTTACTCCCTAAACTTTGACATTGTCTGGTGACGTCAATCCACTGTACCGGTGGGAAATTAAATAGATGGAATAATGTGAGCTGATTTATACCGATCACGGTCAGGCTGCATGGAAACACTGTCACGCTGTCGAATGCCAAGGAGAGAGAAGAGCTCCGAGATGAGAGCTGCGCCCCAGTCAGCCAGGACATTGTCTTATTCTTTTTACCTTCTGTTGCCCTGATTATATGAAATGGAGCTGAACATCACATGTAATTATGTAGATTACTTGAGATTGAGTGTTTGGTATGTGTGTGAAGGGCCATTTCCACCTTTAGACCACAGATCAGATACAAGCCCCTCCACCTGCTTTAGAAATGAGCAATTTCTTAATAAAGTTTACTTTTCTAATTGAATGGAATGAGTATTTGCAGCTTGTTAGTGCAGTTACAATGATAAACAGTTGGGTGATTCTCATGTGGTTGCATTTCTTTTGCACGGGTCACCTTTTCTGTTTTACTTTTTCCAATAAGAAATGAGTGAAACAGTATCTGTGCATTAAAACGTGCAGACGTGTAAAAAGTAATTATATTTTGGCCTTTTTATAGAATAGTCATGTAGCATTGGACACGCTAAGCAACATAATAATTCATACTATTCTGTAAAAGGGGTGGATATAATACAAATTACAGCATGTTTGCATATATCTTAACTTTCTGGGATTCTAAAAGCATTTCCATCAGTTTGCTCATGCAGTGTAGAAGTATTATACACTGACTGTTGTCTCTATAACATGCTGGAAATGATATTTTGTTACAAACTACAACTTGATGTTACAAATTACAGCATGTTCTGCATATACCTCAACATCTTGGGATTCTAAAAGCATTTATATTCATTTGCTTATGCAGTATGTAAGTACTGTGCATGGACAATTGTCTCTGCAGCAAGCTGGTAATGATATTTTCCATAATAAAGAAAAAGATCTTGATAAGTGATTTAAAAAGGACTCTGATTATGTATGTGTGAGTACAGTGAGTCTATAAACAGTATCCCTCTGGGTCCTTTCCTGTACTCGACAGATGGGGGGGTGTGGCTGAGCTCTGTGGGGGGTCAGGAGCCAGATAGAGAGACACGGAAAGAAAGACAGAGAGAGATAGAGAATAAGAAGAAAGAGAAAGAGAGAGAGAGAGAGAGTGAAGAGAGAGAGAGAGAGAGAGAGAAGAAAGAGAGAAAGAGAGAGAGAGAGTGAAGAGAGAGAGAGAGAGAGAAGAAAGAGAGAAAGAGAGAGAGAGAAGAAAGAGAGAAAGAGAGAGAGAGAGTGAAGAGAGAGAGAGAGAGAGAGAGAAGAAAGAGAAAGAGAGAGCGAAGAGAGAGAGACAGAGAGAAGAAAGAGAGAAAGAGAGACGGAGAGAGAGAGAAGAATCCCCGCCACTGCCCCCCCAACTAAACATCTTTATTAAATATTCATCAGCTTTTCACCCGCGGAACCCTGAGTGTCCCTCAGGAGCTCTCCCCGCCGTGGAAACTGATGTTTTATCATAATGTAGTCTAAATCCCCATCTGAATATTAAACACTGAAGAGGCCCTTATTAGTGCACATCTCTTCTGTCTGAGTGGTGTGACATGAAAGGAGTCAAAACAACAAAGGCTTCAATCAAAGAATGAAAATTCAGAACAAACTACAGTCAAGCCAGTGCTATTAACAACAGAGTTAAAGTGATATCTATAGTGACATCAGTGTTCTTAATCACGATAAAACATAAACTATAATCAAACAAAAGGTGTAGATAAATCTAAAACTGTTTCGTTTTGGGCACTTTTAAATGTAAAGTCCCTGGAGTCCTCATTAATTCATGTGTCCCAGTCATCAGCTGTACAGAACCATGACGTCTGCTTTACAGATGTCAATGAACCCCTCTGCCCACACCACATTAGTCTTAATGAGATTATGAATACATCAGACCTGAAACCTTCATTTTTAGGTATGAGTTCAATCTGTGAAATGAGTTTACCCAGCTCAGGGTCTCCTGACAGACAGGCCACTAAGGAATCTGGTCATATAGCTAATAATTCACAATCTGAAACCAGATATCAGGGCGTCGTTATCCAGCTTCCCAGTGCCGGTTGAGATAAACCGATGAATAGTGAACATGCCACTGGTTTTCTGTCCAATTAGAGCCCCCCGATAGTGCCCAGTCCAATGTACCGTCAATGCTTGTTATACAACATAATAATAATCATCATCATCATCATCATCATCATCATCATCATCATCATCATCATCATCATAACAACAATCATAAATAAAGTTAAAAAAAAACACTGAGCAGACAGCTGGGCATTACAGTAATCCAGTCTTGAGGTAATAAAGCGATTTTGTTTCTTACATTAGCAATCTTTTGAAGATAAAGAAAGGCTGTTTTAGTAACATGACCTATATGTAGATGCAAATCGGTAGTGACACAGAGATTTTTCATTACACAATCCTCAGTATTATTTAATCCAAGTGTATTATCTGATTTGGTTGATGTGTGTCATTTGCATAGAAACATGATACTATGTGTCTGGATGAGGTAAATAATAGAGGTCCTAGAACAGAACCCTGTGGGACTCCATATTTTACTTTTGTATGTATGACACTTTTCCTTTCACACTTACAAACTGATGCCAGTCGGTCATGATTTAATGACTTAGAGGTATAACTTAAACCCAGGTTTCCTGTCTATAATTGACTTGTTTGGCTTTTGTGTAGAATTGGATTAGCACTATAAGAATGCATGCTAGTATTTCAAAGTTGTACTGTTGTTAGGATTGTTAGGGTAGGTTGGTTTTGCATGTAATTAACAGCAGAAGAGCACAGAATAGTCAGGTATATGCTGTCAAATACTGCATTTTTCATACATATGGTGTTCTTACGCAACTGTTGGGCCATGACTGTCTCTAAAATCTTTTTGCAATTTGATACCTCACATGAATCAAGATACAGTGTCTTGACCAGTTCATTAAGAAGAGCTACTTTAAAAGCCTTTGTCTAAAAGAGAGGAGTTTATTATTGCTAAAAGATGCCTGATAATTAGTGGTGAGAGAACTTATTCTACCACATTATCACTTGTAAAATCTGTAAAACATTTAGAACTGTATGTGGACGGGACATGTGTGGGATCTGTATGAGTTTGTTTGTTTTTTGCCATGACAACAATAAACCTGGATAAAAGGTCAATGCGTTCTCCATTCTCTGTTTACAGTGAGAGTAGTGCGAACTGGGCAATAATAAGAGTGTGCACGGCTCTCACCTCCTCTGTGCGTGCTGTGTTTATGAAGCGTTATCCACTGAGTCAATAAGCACAGCTGAGCCTGCTAAATATAATTAGTGACTAGCCTAAATTAGTTTTCGTCCAAACTAAGCTCATTACGGCCGGAGAAATGTGATAAGGGGAAGTTCTTAGTAATCCAAAAGGAAAGAAAGAAGTGTTTTGGAAGCACAAACCCTGAGCCTTTATTCTGAACCTTTATGCTGAACCTTAGATATTTTCTTTCAGGTTAGTGTAGGTTATTTAAAAAAAAACAAAAAAACGGTTTAATAAGTTGTAAAATATTGCGAAACTCTGCAACCTGAACCCTCCACTTACACACCCTTATGGTTTAACACGGCTCTTTATGAGAAGTTTCTTGGAAGTACTAAAGTGAGCCATGCTTTGATGGTTCTATGGTTGGGGGGGGGGGGCTGTGGAAGGAACTTGAGTAAGTAGGTAATTTAGACAATAGCGGACGCACAAGACGGCCCCTGTTTGTTTCGCTGGCCTGCAGTTCAATAGCTCAGATTGTGGTGAAAACGCTTAGTCAAGCTTTCTAAATGCAGCCTGAAATAAATAGTCCCAAGGAATGATTTATAAATGCTCAACCTCAGAGAAGGAAGAACTGAACAAAACCGTCCCGAGAAAAGTCTCTGTTTACAGGCCACTGGCTTTGGGGCAGTTGAACAAACTGGAGCAAAAGAGGTCAGAGTTCAGGAAGGGCCACTCTTTGTCTCTGGAGCAGAGTTCACACCAACAGGTCCCGCCTGCATTCCACATATCGATATCCCACACACTCCTTAGACCCTGAGCACTGAATCAGCATCTTCTATCTTTTTAACTCTTAATGAAAGGTGCTGATTTGATTTGTTGTTTGCTTTAAAGTCATTACACGGGCAGGGCTTGTGTCATTATATCCAAAATGAACCCTTCACCCCCACCTGAGTGAAACTGAGACTATAGGCTATAAACTAACATCCTCTACTAATCCGTTAGAAAATAGAATATCACAAGGCTTCGTCTGAGCATGCAATGTGTAATGCAACATTTCATTTTTATAAGCTTTGTACAAATTGCAGTGAATAAAAGCAATAAACACTCTTTCAGTACTGCACAAAAAGAGCTTTTTACAAACTGAACTGCACAAATGAGGGAGCTTTTAAGCTTTGCATTGTACAAAATAAGCCTTTCACGATCTACACTGTCCCAAAAAAGATTTTTACGAGCTGAACTGAACAAAAAATTAAGCTTTTTAAACTTTGCACTGCACATAAAGAGTTTTTAACACTCCATGCTGCTCAAAATGGGCTTTTTTTTACACTGCACTGCACAAAAAGGGTGTTTTACAGTCTGAACAGCACAAAAAGTGCTTTTTACACTCAGCACTACACAAAAAGAACAATCTCTTTTACAGTTTACACTGCGCAAAAAGGGCTTTTCACACTTTGCACTGCACAAAAATGTGATTTATACAGGACTGCATAAAAAGAGCTTTTACACTTTGCACTGTACAGGAAGAGCTTTTTACATTCTGCACACTGTAAACAGCACCGATCATATCCATGATCATTACACGCTTTTTATCGCAATACAGGTAAAATACCGTCATACTGTCCACTCCTAACCCACACACTCAGTCATCTGCTTGTTCTAACTAGGTAACCACCACAGACAGCTGTTTACAACAGCTGCATATTTGCCTGCTGTGTCAACTTTTGAAGTATGGGGCTCTGTGGTACTTTTCTCACACTGGAAGAATCTCTGGTTTGCAAACCCTCTGCTTTAGGAAGCAAAAACGGTTCTTCTGTGGCATCATGGAAAGAACCTACCTGGCATTCTCATTTTTAAGAGTCTAGTGGAGAAACAGAGCAAGTCTGGTTTGATCCACATGGACTGTATTAAAGGTTATGTTCTGGTTTTTACTGAAACGATAATGGCGTTTTGGGGCACATTCAATCCCGGGTGAAGTTCCTTGAAAAATACAATCGCAAGTCTCTGAATCACATAAATGCTTCATAAATACATGGGCATGATCTAAAATGAGGAGTGGAGGTGAGCTAGATTAAACTCAGTAACATGTTTACAATGTACCCTAGACTGATTCCAAACATTGCAACATTGCAGGAATGTTTTCCACAGAAATGATTACGGCTTATCATCCTGAATTTTTTTCAGCAGGTTAAAATGTTCGCTATGTTGCACATTACCTCAGGTGAAAGCATGCAGAGGCACAGACGCGAGCAGCTGTGAGGATACGCTGGCGTTTAGTGGTATGCAGGAGTCAGAGTACAGGTGAAAACGAACCCTTAAGGAAACCTTTTCCCTTGAGTCAGCTGGGCATGACTGGAAAAATGGAGTAGAAATATGAGTGAAAGTCAGTGAACAGTTAAAATAGTCCTGACTTGCCTTGCACTTTTTCCTGAGGGTCCAGCTTCCCCTCTGCCTCACTGTCTCACCTGCAAGGGTGCAAGATTTATAGCCACACTATAGCTACACTCCATTTTCATATTTACACACACTCTCCATCTTGTCAGAGGGTGAGGGAGTTCAGCAAGTGATTTATATTCACTCAGGACTGTGGAAAACACTAGAAAACTTCAGATCCCTGTGCCGCAGGATGACCCGTGAAGATAAACTGTGTCCGTCCAGCACACAGAACTGTGATTTTATTAACTTTCCAAGTATAACCACACACGCATAATCACACGATGCATCCACAAAGCCACCAGCGTTCTGGACGACCACACGCACCCCTCACACACTCCTCACACACTCCTCACACACCCTCTTCTCCATCCTCCCATCTGGCAAAAGGTTCTGTGGCATACGGAACGCTGCCAGAGCGAGAAACAGTTTATTTCCTCAGGCCATCAGACTCCTCAATCAAAACTAAATCATAACACACACTGACACATAAACACACACAACACACACACGCGCACACACACACACACACACACACACACACACACACACACCCACACCCACACACACACACACAAACCAAACGAGAACCCCA
>JBBJLS010070899.1:0-11518 GCA_037577275.1 Bryconaethiops microstoma | reverse complement strand
CTGACTGTTGTTTACATCAATTATTTAGATAAATGAGAAAAATATCATTTGCATAATAATTTGGAACAGGGTGTATTTACCTGCAGTCTTGTCATCCTCTACTGCAGTCAGCTGCCACAACCGGGTCAGACCCATCATCTCATTGTTCTGGTTTCCTACAGGACATTAAAATAAACTCAGCACCACTGGCTCATTTGTATAGGAGAAATATGATACAGTGGTTAGGACTTGCCTTGGTTCAGGAAGCGTGATTGTGTCCGTTCTTTGAGGGACCACGTTTTCTTCCTATTCCTTAAGACGTTTCTTGCGGGCTCTGTATCTGTGGCTGCTGAGGACACCTCTACTTGCCTGTGACGGCGAGACTTAGAGGCCTAATGAGAAGTCGAAAAGAGTAAAACAAAACAAAACAAAACAAAAAAAAAATATATATAAAAATAATATTCATGTAACATGTCTTGTAAGGATTATAAGACACTTTCCTGTCTTCAATATTTGTACACATAATCTATATACACACTGATCAGTCATCATTAAAACCACCTGCCTAATTTTTGTGTAGGCTGCCCTTGTGCCATCAAAACAGTTCTGACCTGTTGAAACATGGTCTTAGAGGGTCTGGGATGGGATCAGAGGGTCTAGCCTCCCCACATGAATGAATAAGTCTTGCCACCAGTTCCCCGGTTGTCTTTTGATGGCGTATTTTTGGTAGGTACTGACCACTTCATGCGGGAAATACTCCACATGTTTGGAGAAGCTCGCTCTGACCCAGTCTTCTAGCCAGCCACCAACTGTCTGTTCACCTGCTGTCCTATATCTCTTACCTTGACAGGTGCCACTATAACAAGATCATCAATGTTATTCATTTCACCCATCAATGGTTTAATACTATGGCTGATCAGTGTGTGTGTTCTAATTTAGCACCCCATCACAATAAATATATGAAGAGTGAATTGTACATTCATGTGTCAAGGATATAAATACTCATACTAGAATCACTTATGCAGGGATATTTAGTTGTATTTTCATTTGAAATAAAATAAGCAAACATATGCTGGTTTGACATACCGTTACAGCCTGCCCATAAGACCGAGATTTGATCGAGTCCAGAAGACGCGCTCTGCGAGAGCACTGGAGAGCACAAATACACACTAGAGCTGAACACAAACCACACTGTGTTGCACTTCCACCAGAATGAAAAGACATGTGAACCAAGGGACTCAAAAAATGATGTCTTTGGGAAAGAAGTAGAGAAAAATCACACCTCATCTTGACTTGACGTTCCTTCTCCTGCACCTCTGTCACTCACAACACACTTACTGTCAGAGTTCTGCAGAGACGTACAGACAGACAGCCAGTCAAGTGCGCGCCCCGAGTCAAGTTCGCGCCCTGAGTCAAGTTCGCGCCCTGAGTCAAGTTGAGTAAGGTGTTCAAAATGGTCCTCTAATCATCTTTTAATACATTGGACAATAATAAACATACAACATTGTTACAGGGAATATAATGGGAATACAATCGAATTTCCCACTTGTGGCACTAATAAAGGTTTATATTATCTTATCTTAATCACTTTTTCCTATACTGGAAAATCAGGAGCACTATATACTATATGGAACACTATTATAAAGAAAATAATGTTCCTTATAATGTAACATAAGGAGCACCATATAAAACAGTATTTCAGTGAATATTACTCCTGTTCCTTATATTTTAATGTCAGGAGCACTACATACACTATATAGAACACTATATTAAGGAATACGTTCAATGATTTTAATATTGGAAAAATCAGGCGCACTATGTAGAACACTTATGGTTCTACATATAATCACTGTTCCCTATATATGCAAAAAAAATAGAAGCATTATACAGAACAGTCTCAAATCACTATTCCCTTCATTAAATTAAAAATGGATTCAAGTACCAAGCACTCATTTGATATATGCTTCGTCATTTTAAAACACTGTCATGAATGGTATCTTCTCACTTTATAATGAATAGGTGATCGCTTTGGACACAACCATGACAATGTAAAACAAGGCTTGTACATAAATATGTCGCAACAAAACAACGGCATGTCTTTTACTCCATTCTTTGTATCACTTACAGCCTGGTCCTGCTGCCTCTTGTAGTACGCGAGCACTGCGTTGTTTAGTTCGGGTGCCAGGTCCTGTTTGACAAGGCTGAGTTCAGGCTTAACCGGCTGTGCCAAAACTGCCTTCTTCAACTTTTCATAGTGCTCATGTACATTAGCCAGCTCCTAGAGTCCGTCCGTACACACACACGCATACAAACATACAAAAAAAACACAGTTACTTCTGGATATCCCTCTACTACTTATCTGCATGGTTCAAATCAGAGCAGCGTTGGCAGATTAAATTATATAAGGAGAGGTTAGTCACTCTGGCAAGTATAATGTAGTTCAGTGACAAAGCTATTTTCTGCCCTTAGTAGGTGGCCTCTACAGATTCACTTGGTTCACTTGGTCTTCTTCAAGTGATAGTCTGGAGATCGAATGCACACAATGTTCCTCTTACACCATAAGTAGCTAATCAGCCAAGGCAGGTTTGATTTATGGTGTTTGGTGGTGTTTTTATTGGGGGTCGACCAATACATTTATTTCAGGGCTGATACCCATATGAAGATTATTACTGATAACTGGCTGATGATTATTAGAATCAAAGAGCATTAACTGATACTTGGAGCCAATATCCACTTGCAGTAAAAATGAAAATCTTGTCCAAATTTAGAATAACAAAAACCCTAACATACACCTTCACTGAAGCACCTTTAAGCATATGTTTATGAAGTCAGAACACGTTACTAGTAGTCGTGGGCTGAGTACAACTGGCCCTGAAAAGTGACAAGCAAGAAATAACATCCAGAGCTGGGATGTGAGGGAACACAAGTAATGATGGTGCATATGCTCTCATTTACTCTCTGGAATAAAGACAACAGAAAGCATGTTAGCTAGACAGAACTCCAAAAGAATAGGAAATTGATTTGTACTGCATCTAGAGTCCAAAGAGTCTTCTGCGCAGAAGAATTTATGACTTACCTGTTATTTGAAAGTTATTGTATTGTTTTATTTTATATATTACATTACTTGTAAGCCACATTAACTCCAGTGCAACTCCTGGCAGTTTCTACATTTACAATATGGGGTTTTTTTTTTCTACCAAGCTATCACTTGGCTCACCTCCAGGCTGTCTATGCTGATGAGCTCCTGTGGACGGGACTGCCGATCGACAAACATTTCTGACAGCTCCTGCCTCTTCGATTTTCTCTTCACGTTAAAGCACAGCTGCACACAAAACACATGGAGTTTTAGGGAAACTTTTTAAGATCAGCAGAATTTGAGAGAACGTTTGGAGAAATCTTCATAACCTTCCATGCAGTGTTGAATGACATACATAGTGGACCACTGCTCCTACAGTACAGTATCAAGTATTACTAAGGTGGGCTATACGGCAAAAATACAACCACCATACATTTTCACGATACATGATATGCATCAATGTTTTCTTGTTTTAGTTTGATTAGCTGGAACACAAAAAACAATGCTACTATAAATGTGCTACTGAGAGCCTTGAATACAATTATTTTAATTCAATGCTTTACACACTTAAAATCAATTTAAACAAGACTTTACACTCTTGTTGTGATACATGAAGCGTGTTAAGTATTGACCATTTTTGAGTTACGCTCAGAAAATCATATTGTGATGAAATGGGCATATTATGTACTATAATAATTATAAACATTGTCACGTTGTCCACCACTGGTTAAAGATTTTTATCTGATTACACATGGATATGAGAAAAGTTTAGGGAGTAAGACATACTTATTTCTATGTCAACCTAACACCTGCATTGTTAGACAATAATGGCTGAAGTTTTAAAGTCATGTTTTATAACTTTTTAACATTTTGTGCATCTTGTGCTGTTCTGTTCGTGTTGTACCATTGTTCTGGAGGCATGTTATCTGATTTCACTGTGTACTGTGTGTGTGTGTGTGTGTGTGTGTGTGTGTGTATGGTCGAAATGACAATAAACCTACTTGAATTGACTTTAATCGATATCGTATTTTAAACGTTTATACGTCAAGATGAAGCCACGGCCCATTGACTTCTATTATAAATGAGGTTGGAGTCAACATGTTTTTAGTTATGTGCAAACAAATACATCACAATGATTTTATTTGGTAAAAAGGATTGGATTATCCCTTTAAATTAATTAATTAATTAATTAGAATAAGTGTGATGGGTTGTATCTGTACATGAAATACAAAAATGGCAAATACACCTACCGGGTTTGGCATGGCGGTGAAGATGAAGGCTTTTTCGGACAGAAGCTTTGTCAGGATATACACCACGTCAGAGTGCTGGGCGTTAACTGCATCCTGCCGAAACCTCAGCAGGTCATTCCAGTCCTTCAGAGCCAAACGAATCTACAACAGAAGGCAGGGGTACGCATACAGCTCGAGACAAACAACACAATTCATATAAACATCGAACTGTTCTGCCTTAAACGACTTACATGAAAACTTGAAAAAAACCTTTATTATAAATAAAAATAATAATATATGTATTATTCTGCTGCATATTCTTTTTTCTGCTGCTGCTATTATTTGCACAGTTCTTTATTGCTGTCTAACCTCTATTCTGCATTACCTACCAACTCCACTGCTGGAACACAGTCATAATACTGTATTTATTCAAATGTCGACAGCACTACATGTCGTCTTGTCCTGTTGTTTTGTAGCTCTTGTGTTTTTCTTGCACTCTCTGCACTCTGTGTATTTTGTCCTGTCTGCAGTTACATAGTCTCGTGGTGTTCTGATTTTGTTCTTGTGTTGAACCATGGTCCTGGAGGAACATTGTTCCATTCAATGGACTATATGATTCTTTATTCTTTGTTTGACACATACACAGTTATACAAGTACAATGTGCAGTGAAATGTACCACAAATCACACCTAAGGCTGTGCAAAGTTCCAGAATAGATAACCTAGGATTACTTAAAGAGAGATAGGAAAAGAAAAGACAGTATAATAACAAATAGACTAAAAATGAAAATAAGAAAAATATTCTGTGTAATAAAGAAATATACAGAGACAGAGACAAAAATCTGTGCATGGGTGAGGTAGACGAGAGTGAAATTACTACATTGGGCAAATGTACATCTGAAAAGAGCATGGCAGAAATAACAATAAACCTACTCGACTTATAGACAAGGCTTTGAATGGCACTGGTGCATCAGTGAATTGCCAATACAATTAGTGCTGCAGGGAGCTCTGTACCTTCTCCTTGGGAGTGGGGAGCTGGGTATTAAAGAGACCATAAAGTAGGTAAAGGCCTCCAACTCGGATCTGGAAGGTATATGGTGGGAAGAGAAATGGATATGCAATGGACAGAGCTAAACGTGTGAAGACTCTCCTCTCACCGGGCTCCTCTCCACCACTATAGAGTGAAAAAATACATAAAAGGATTAATGGGATTGTTTTCTTAATGAAGCAGATAAATGAAAATTTGATTCAATTTTACTTAAGGTGATGGCAATTGTACTGGATTATGGCTTGACAAGGAGTGAAAGCCCTCTAAAATACCCATCACATTCGAAATGACCTAACATTACCCCAAGTCACCAAGGCTCAATCTAAAATAATATATAGAAATTCTCATCTTTCTGAACATACCTACATGTGGTCAATCAAAACAGAAGACATTGCATGTTTACATCATGCACATTGCGGCATCTGGTGGTCTAGTGGTTTGGGGTTCAAATCCCAGGACTGCTAGAGGTGTCATTGAGGTACCCTTGAGCAAGGTACTGTCCCCACACACTGCTCCCTGGCGCTGTGTTCCTGGCTCCCGGCTGCTTTCACACTGCTCAACTTCATAGGTGTGCTATGTTCATTCATGACTATAAGGGGCCACTTACTTAACGTCATGGTGCTGCTTTCAATAAGATAAGGGTTATCTCACTAAAAGCCCTCATATTAAAAAGTGTCATGCGTGAACACACCACAGCACACAGTATAAACAGTGTGAAATTCTTTCTCTTCATTTAACCCATTCACCAAGTGAAGCAGTGAGCTGCCACCAACGGGCGTGCCCAGGGAGCAGTGTGTGGGGACGGTACCTTGCTCAAGGGTGCCTCAGTGGTGCCACTAGCAGTCCTGGGATTCGAGCCCACTCCCTAACCACCAGACCACCGGCTGCCCATATAAGTAACAAGGTGCATTTTTCTGTGCAGAAGTGGTTAGTGCTTCACAACCACAGAGCTCAACACAGCGCGTTTCAGAGCCAGTACTTAGTGTTTACTCACTGAAATATGGCGGAGAAGCTCATCTGTCTCCAGAGGGCCGTGAACTCCTCATAGCGGACCGAGTTGGTGGCCTGAAAGCTGGACAGGATCTGCTCGCAGTCTGTCTGCAAAGTCCTCCTGAAGTTCTTCTCCATGTCCCCTGTCACTCTGAAACATATTCTCATAGGAAAAAATGCTTCATAATAAAGCAAAATGGTTAAAAACTACAAACATAGACTCGTCTCTCTTCCATGTCTCCATGCTGCTCTGGTGTGATGTTTTTACTGGACATTTTTGAACGGTTAGCATGATACACTGCCATCTGCTGGTCTGGGTCGTCATGGGGGAGAAGACCACGAGGAAAAAAACATTCCACAAAGAGTCAAAGTCAATGAAATTGCCCAATATTTTAACATAATTCTGCCTCAGTAAAGTGCCAGATACACTATATTTACAAAAGTATTATGACGCCTAAATACCCGGCATCATAATATAGTATATATATATATATATATATATATATATAGTATATAATATAGTATATTTTTTAGTCTTCTTGCTATGTTCTATTGTTTATTATATTAGGTATTATTTATTTCATTCTTTTGCTTTTTTTTCCTCCCCAATGTTATGATCTGTTTTACTTGTCCGTAAGGTGTCCTTGGGTGCCTTAAAAGGCTTATTTAAATAAAATGAAAAAATGAATTATAATCATCACACCAACAGGAACTATAATTACATTTAATTCAAATACATAGACTTTTATATGGAGTTGGTCCCTCATTTGCAGCTATAACAATTTCCACAAGATTTTAAAATTTCCAAGGGAATTTGGGCCCATTCAATCTGTGGAGCATTTATGAGGTCAGACACGGATGGTGGACGAGAAGACCTGGCTCGCAATCTCCGTTCCAGTTCATTCCAAAAGTGTTGGGTGCATGGTTCGAATTACGGGGGTACTGGGAGGTACTATACCCCCCGATCAAGACCCAGACCCATAGCAGTGTGGAGGGGGGTTCTTAACAATGTTATGAAGGCAGTACCCCCAACTATGAAGGGGTAATTCACACTCTGGTTGGATGGGGTTCAGGTCAGGGCTCTGTGCGGACCAGTCCAGGTCTTCCACAGCGAACTCATCCAGCCATGTCTTTATGGAGTTTGCTTTGTTCACTGTGGCACAGTCACACCAGAATAGAAAAGAGCCTTTCCCAAACTGTGTCCACAAAGTTGGAAGCATGTCGTTGGTGGTCCAGAATGTCTTGGTATGCTGAAGCTCTTCATTGGAAGTAAGGGGCCACCTAAACTCAATAATTAAGAGGTATGTCCCAATACTTTTGTCCATATAGTGTATCTAGAGAAACTTGTCTTGTCTTCTAAGACCATAATCCCAAGACTGATAGTGCCACCATCGAGGATCCCTTGAGCAAGGTACCGTCCCCACACTCCTGGCTGCCCGCTGCCTTATTTGATGAATGGGTTAAATACAGAGGAAGAATTTCGTTCACACTGTGTGCTGTGGTGTGTTCACGTATGACAGAATGACAGATTGGTCACTTTAATGCACTGTTATAGATTTTGAAACAGTACATATGAAACTGTACATTCATCAGACCATTTAGGAAATGCTCTTACAGTGAAAAACACAAGTGTTACAGCCCTTTTAAAGTCTTGGGGTGAAAGGGGATTAACCTGGTTAAGCTTGTGATGGGAGATAAATAAGCACAACTCAAAACAATGTATAGGGGCAGTCCAAATATTCATTTTACCAGGTTCATGATCAAATAACACAAATCAACCCACACCCAACAGTAAATAAACAAAATATGGGTATACATGGATATTTCTGGATCTGATCATATCCCCAGGGGCAGGAGGAGCTGGTGACTTTACACACTTCACATCTACTGTTCGTTAAGTGCTTTAAGACACTTATGACACCTTCTAGGCTTCGTTTTGCATCTTGGAACTCCAGTAAAAGCTTAAATTTGGCTCAGGTCTCTTGTTTTCTGTATTCCCCCACCATGCACCAGTCTTTTTACATGGGTGTGATTTTAGTTTTAAGACGATAAAAAGTACTGCAATGCAAATAAGTGGAAAGTACAGCCTTGTTTTCTCCATGGCTGTGGCCTAAATGCACTCTGTCTCTGCTCAAATCGATTTTTCTTTTGATTTCAACTTTTGTTTTGATGTTTTGTTCATATTTTAACATTTCAAATTCCTCTGCAATATTGTTGTTTCAGTTTGAGATTATACATATTTCCAGCATTTCCTTTTTATTAATTTTTTTATTGAATGTGTATTGTGACAGAAAAACTGGAGTATGAATACAAGTGTAGGGGTACCCAGTAAAGATAGTCACACACCCAAACATTTATATGAATGTGTGTGTGTATATGTGTGCATGTGTGAGTGTGTGTGTGTCTTAACATTTATAATAAGTGAAAGCTCTCAGTTTGTGTTTGGGCGTGGTGGTTAGCAAGGCAATCAGACACCTGAACAGAATGAACCTACGCTGCTCAGAGCCGTGCCCAAACACAAACAACCAGCATGAGGACGAGGGGGCGTGGCGCATGATGCACAGATGTCACAGTCAACTGTACTCAGAGGCTGGAGGTTTGAAAGTAGCCAATCTGAGAACGTTATTTATTTCTCCTTGCTGCTGATTGGCTGCTCTGTCACATCTCTGGCAGCTGCAGTCCAGATTTCGCCCTATGTAGCGTCTCCAGTGTTTTTCGCAGTGTTCTTCTTAAAGCCCTGTATTTTTATTACTGTAAATTAAATTAATTCATCACTGTATTTACCTGCTTATACCAAAGAAAACAACAGAGCATACCAAACAAAACGCACTTGCATGAATTACAGTACAGTGTATACTTTCTAGCACTGTGGGAGACAGCAGTTTAGTGTACGCTGTACAGTACAAATATGGGCTCACCTCACACGTTTTCTTTAGGGGTAATGTATTAAGCTGAGTTTAAAATGATTTTTTAAAATTTTTTTTTACCACATTTCACTATTCGCAGGTGCTCTTGTAATATAAGCCCCGCGAATGTCGGGGTTTTACTGTAGTATTTTATTGGGTGTAACAAAAAACAAAGACTTTTTTTATATCAGTCATATTTTTTTGGTCAAGTAATATAATTTTTCCTTCATGTAGAGAACAACTAAGCACCTTGAAAGCACGACATTTGCATCAAGTAAACCATCACCTTACATTCAAATTAGAAACTCAGGTAAGGAAACGGAGATTACAACAAGAAAGTATCAGAAGTTGAATATAAATGTTTTTAGCTAGTGTGAGCGTAGAAGGTGACTTTATCCAAGAGCCTCTGCAACGACTGCTCCGACAGCGCCTCCCGCAGCTCCCACAACTGACGATGCTGCGACAGACATGCCAGCTGCCCCTGAAAAACAAGGTAATTGTCCAGCTTAGATAACACATTTGACACACTTTTCTGTACTCACCCATTGTTTTGAGTCATTATTGCTGCCCAAGAACATTAGATGCAGCAGATTGTGGTCAGGTTAAAATATGGAAAATTATTCTTTTTAAAGCTTCTTACCAATGGCCTGCATGACGGCAACAGCACTGCCAGCTGCCACCCCGCCGCCGTTAGCCACAGCCGCAGCAGACATCATGCTAGCAGCGTAGGATCCAGCTGCTATGCCAGCAGAGGTGAACCCCACTGCTGATACTACAACCGGGGCTAACACCACGGCTCCGGCTTGAGAACAGCAGTTAAACACACAGAACACATGCTATTTAGCCTCGTCACCTTCACTCATTTACATTTTTTGTCCTTTAGAAATGTAAAGCTATAGCTAAAAATAAAATGTACGTATATGTTTCAGCTTTTTAAAGTGAAGTGACTATTTTGTCAACACAACACAGCACACAATGTGAACAGCACAATATTCTTTCTCTGCATTTAACCCATTCACCAAGTGAAGCAGCGGGAACGTACAAAGTCAGAATTGTTCACAGTGGTGGTGAATGGAACCAGACAGCTGCCTCTAAAAGCTCCCTCACCAAAAGCAACCGTGACTCCACTTTTATTTATCAGTCAGCAGCTCTTCCCAAGAAACGAAACTGAAGAGCTCTGCCAGGTTGAAGCTCCGCCCATGCTGTGCTCCCACTGGTCCACGATCTGGGGGGCGGAGTTCAAGCCCAGCCTCTGTTGGTGTGGAGCTAACATAAGGCATCTCATCAAGACGTTCGACAAGTATTTGTTTTGGTATGTGTTCTTGAGCTCTCCTTTTTCTTTTCTGACTTTTCCTTTTTTCTTCTTCCCTTTTCTTCTTGTTATTTTATATATTTGACAATTCTTTTTCTTTATGTTTTATATAAAGGTAGAGGACACATGTGGCTCTTGGATCTGTTGTCTGTAACGCGTGACGAAAATAAAACACAACACTGGGTTTCTAGGATTAAGCGTCTCATTAAGACATGTGACATGTGTTTGTTCTTGAACACTCCCTTTTCTCCTCTGGCTTTTCCTTTTTTCTGTTCTTTCTTCTTGTTATTGAAAGTATTTGGCAATTTAAAATAATAATAATACTGATAGAAAAGCATGAAGCATCTAGCATTACCAAGTTACAGGAAGACTAACAACCCCAAACTAGTACATTCTGTTGTGCACATTCAAAGAAGTGCTCTTTGTGAATTTTGCAGTGGAATTTGGTGATATCATTAAACTATAAATGTAGTCCTAACTGCGTTTAGACAGACTAACTGGCCAAAAAACGTGCAATAAAGGTTTTTTGAATAGAAGAATCACTTTTGGTTCCTTAAACTGAAACTGAAAATTAATCAAACAGTCAATATTTATTTCAACTCAGGCCGCCCTTAAGAACAAAGAATCATTTCTGGCAGCCTTACTTTTAAGAAAGAAAGCCTTTATGTTTCTGTTCATCAACCTATTATTGTAAAATAGTTCTCCTCAAGAAATACTGCCATTAGACTATATAACTTATATTTACATGCAATATCTTTTTTATGTGTAATAATCTTATCATGTGCTTTACCAGTACTTATATCACTATTATGTGCAATAACAGACTTGGTATAGAGAACCAACCCAAACCACTATTAGTGTTAATTACACAGGTCAACAAACAAAAAGAATTTTTGTAATCATCAGAAACCACAACACACTTTTCTAAACCATTTTTTCATGCTGATTTCAGATCAGCTTTCAGTTTTTTTCAGTCACA
>JBBJLS010070898.1:0-11518 GCA_037577275.1 Bryconaethiops microstoma | reverse complement strand
TTATACATGAAAGAGCATAGTTGACAGGCTGGGAATGACGATGAGCAGCTTTTAGAGCCATATTTTAGTTCATATTGGTGTATCAATATGTTTGTCGGGTCATTTTGCCAAATCAACCATATCCAACTGCTCCTTGGACTGATATGGGCCAAAATCACTGGATCAGACATTCAAAAAGCCTGAACTACCACATAAATGCTTAAATGAACCTTGCGCATGTGCTGTAAAGATAGATTTACAGTTAGGGACAAAAATGACACAAATGAGCAAGAATCTCAGGAGGCTTCCTGCTTTCTACATAGTGCACTGAATTAAAATACATTGTTCTGCACCCATATGTCTAACCAAGAGTCACAGGTGATTCAACCATGTGTGTAGAACTCCATAGTGAACACACAGTGCTCTGGAAACTGGAATTTTATAACGTTTTACAGGGCCCTCTTTGGATTCAGACAGAGGCGTTATTAACAGCTTAGTTTCATTTGCCCTTCGTTTAGACTCATTTTGCTAATTAATGTTTTTTTTTTGTTTTGTTTTGTTTTGTTTTTTATATCTACCCATTAGGCATCTTCCATAGCTCTGTTTGCTTTTCTTATGTTGTTGTTTTACAGCCCAGTTTTTTAAATCTGCTCAAAGTTTCTCCAGTTTCTCTCACCACTTTCTCTGTTATCAAATCCAAATATAACTACATTTAATACAAACAAAGCATATAGCTGATGTCAATCAATATCCATTCAGCCCTTCATGTGGCAATCTGAGGAGTAGAATGTAAGCAGCCTACATGAAAGAGAGAACAAAGGTTTAAACAAGGTTTACATGGGCTTTAATCATTAATACACTCTACGCCAACAATGACTCTAATGAATGCTACTTTCTATTGGAGCTCATTCTAAGAATCTCTCGCTCATATAGAGACACTTAAGATCAATTTTGCCTCTTATAATAGCTCATCTAGATGCTAATGCAACTACATTGAGTTAATATCCTCAATAAGCACCAGCTGTGTTAATATGAATTCAGGCATGAATAGGAATTGGTAGAACATTGGCGTACATGAAAGAGAGACCACTGAGGGTTACATTATTTTACAATCATGGCTTAATTATTACTACTCATTAAATCCAGAGTGACATCACCAAATGCCATCGCAGCTAATAAATTAGCCATTTTCCTTTTTCTGAATCTGCCACTTCATGGAAACACGACCCTAACAGCTTTCCTTATTATGCTGTTGAGCAATTTTTAGTGAAATATTTTTTCGAACCCACACAATGGAATTTGATAGCCCACCAGTAGGCCATTTTTTTCAGAGAGCTTGCACTGTGTTCAGTGTTATTTCTCAATAAGATTTGGCTTGCGAAAGCCAGTTGTAAAGGTTGCATTCACATAGAGCTTTAAACACGAGGATGGGTCCCTTCAGACATAAGCTGTGGGAAGCGCTTATGACATCTATTAAATCTGTGTTGAAACACTACGCTGTTTTCAATCACGCCGCAACGACATTTTCACTGCCTGAATGAAGCCATTGTGGATCTGTGAAATGTTAAGCAGAGCATACAGTCTGTCATCATGCTCCTAAATCCCATACAGGCTTGTACGTACATGAGGTGCCCCTGTCTACACAGGACTCAGTGTATTACTGTAAAAAAAAAAAAGAAGTAGGAGAGAAAAAAACTACCTGTCAGTCAGCAGCAGATTAGCAGCTCTGTAATCCGAGGATTACTACAGAACGAGATTATTGCCACTTGATAGACACAAGTCTTAGTAGGTAAAGGAATGTCTGCTTCACTTTAGATAGCTGTGTCTATGGAGCATAATTAATGTCATGATGGCAGTAAGGAGATTAACGTAGGACTGTGATTGGTCTATATAGAAGTATGATGTATAGGAAATGAATAGGTGTGGGAAGTGATTTATAATTCATTATAGATTTGAATGCAAGATTATTTATTTAAATCCTAGTGAGATCTAAAGTATGGCAAACTATGTCATAAATTAATTAATTAACTGAGTTACAAATTAATAGATGTTAAAAATCATATATAAGTCATTTTAGATATAACTGTGTTATTATTTCTTTGACCCCTACTCAAATTTAAAGTACAACAAACTATGTTTGGAAAATATATTACATAGATATACAGGGTATATAAAAATGTCATGAAATGGACTCATGGGGAATTAACAGTAGGGAGCCCTTAAGGCCTCTTTAATTAGACAGAAAACCACTCTTGTATTTAAACTTATTAGTTCATTGCTATAATTTGGTTGGAAACCAAATCATTCAGATGTTGAAATGGCCTTTAGAAAATCCGAACAGGATTGTTTTTTGTGTGGTCTTTCCCATTGTGTAGGACTTCAAGACCTATGTGTTAGATCACCATAAATTAGAAAATGACAATGGAAACAGGCAATAATGTTTAGTTTACCAATGGCTGGGACCAATTCTGTGATTCAAAAAGTCACACTAGGCCTAGAAATGTTACTGATTGTGGTCTAACCAAAAAAAAAGCTCTATGTCATAACTCTTTACTGAATGAGTCACTGTAACTGGTCACTCTAGGTGAAATACATTTAATCTCGGTTCTAAACTCCAAATAAAAACTGTGGAACATTATAAGATTCAGAAGAACAGGTTCAATCTTAAGCGGACAAAAATGTTCATACGCACCATGTGTTTTTTCTGACAAGTTAAATGTATGGACCACAATAAAAAGCTGCCTCTTGTACAGACCCAATATGAAAATGGATGATTTTCTCCTATAACTGTTTTATGAAATGGGATAGTCACAAATCTGGCAACCCTAAAAATGAGCCCTGTCCACCACACTACAGCAAATTTTTTTAAAGTGTTCAATTACGAACAATACCTAGAAATATATGACGTGAATCCAAGCTGTTCTGAGCCAGTATATAAGCTACTTTCTTTACGTTAAAAGTCTATTCCATTTAAAGAAAAATGAGAAAAAAAGTCAGTATGGCAAAATGAGTGAATTACTTTGTCACTCCTCAGGCCTTGGGAGTCACATCTTAATCAGAGCCCATTCTTTACCAAGCCAGCTTTGGAGCTCTGTTAACCCTGATCTGACAGTGGGCTCTTTGGCTGTAATTGGCATTCCAGCTCATAGACTGATTACGCGTCGCACACTGTCAGAAGGTAATTCGCTGGGAACCATTTAGATGGGTGTGTTTAAAGCTTTTAAATTGGTGGAAGCTCTCTCTGGGCCATTGTGTTGCTTTGATGAGTGATCCTTTCAAACCAGCGGGCTCACGGCTGTGGGACAGATCTCCCTGAAAGCAACGGTACCCGGACTGAGCGCAGGGCGCCACTGATACTTACTGGCAATTCACTCACTGCAAAAGATACGGCCAATCAATAGAGTGTTTTCCTTAAGGCTGTGTCAGCTCCTATTGTTGTGCTGTCCTTAGAAACCACACACACACACACACACACACACACACACACACACACACACACACAGCAAACATACACCCTTTCACATGAACAAAAGACAGTGTGGGAGCAGCCAGAATAACTGGCAACCTGTGTAGAGAATGGCTGGCAAATATGATCATGAGAAGTGGAAGTGAAAGTGACACTGACCTTAACACCTTAAACTCTAAAACCTGTCTGACAGGCCATTCCTCATACTCATAACTACATAACTTTCTACTTGAAGGAAGACTTTGGTGAAAAAATCTGATTTAATTGTAAGATGCATGTGATCACCGAATGATACCCCCAAGCAAGTGTTAGAGCTGATAGCCCCCCTGCATTAAAAAGGACCCACTGTTTTGGATTACTGTATGCTCTGAGGAGGACAAGGCATCACCGGCAGCAGAAGTACTTGCCCTCATCAAGGCAGATAACCCAGTGCGATTGGTGGCCAAAATGGCGCTGAGGGACTCTGTGGGCCAGGGACACTGCGGAAAGAGGAGAAGAGGCCGCAGGAGGAGGAAGCTCTTGTCTGCGCCCCCAAGTGCTCTGGAGAGTGTGTTGTTGCTGACTCCCCTTGCAGCTCTAGAAATCATGTCCTCACCGGCTTTCCTTGCAGCTTCAGAGATCGTGTTGGTACCAACTTCCCCTGCTGTTAGAAAGCTTCACTTTGCCACCATTGCCACCTGCTGTTCTAGAGTGCTGCTCTTCACCACTGGTGCTTCTTGTCACTGTTGGTGCCCTTTGCTGGTACCGAGGGTTCTAAGTTGCCACCAGTGCTGTCTGCAGCTTTGCAGAGTTCCTCTTTGCCACCACTACATGCTGCCTTGGAGAGAGCCCCCTGGCCCCCCCTGCCGCCCCACAATTGTTTTATAGAGATCCACATCACTTTTGGCAAGCCCTGCTGTTCCAGGGGCTTTGCATCATAACCAGCCCCCCCTGCTATTACGGAGGTCTACAAGTCGAGACCGACCAACCTCCTAGTCTCCCGTCATCGGCCACCCAGACAGTGCACCTGGTTGTTGTGGGGAGGAGTGGTCTTCTTTGCTGTAATTTTGTGCTTCAAACTGTGTGTAGAAGTGATTCAGCACATCTGGAAGGCAAGCCTCACGATCAGATGGAGATGCCCTGTAGTCAGTGATGGCCTGAGTGCCCTGTCACATACGTTGTGCGTCCCCAGTGTCCTGGAAGTCATTGTGGATATTTGTGGCTTTGTAAAGTGACCATTTTTGTGAACAGCATGAAATTCTTCTCTGCATTTAACCCATTCACCCAAGCGAAGCAGCAGGTAGCCAGGAACACAGCGCCTGGGGAGCAGTATGTTGCGATGGTACCTTGCTCAAAGGTACCTCAGAGGTGCCTCTAGCAGTCTTAGAATTCAAACCCACAAATTTCTGATCTCAGGGCCAATGCCCTGACCATTAGGCCACCAGCTGTCACACAGTGGAATGTCTGGCTGTTCTCAGCAAGGGTCAACCTGATCTAAAGGGAGTGTCTCAAGTTTTCAACAGCCCACGCCTTAGAAGTCATCCACAGCTTCTGGAGTGTGTGGTGATGGCCTCAGTGACAGTAATGCATCAATGCACTTTCTGATGTAACCAGTAACTGTTGTCGTGTGCACCTCAAAGTTGATAGAGCCTTTATAAAGACTCAAGACTTCTCTCAGACTTACAGCCAGAAACTTGAGACTCGATTCAGACTCTCACCCAGAGACTTGAGACTCAACTCAGACTCACCCCAAAGACTCAAAACTCATATAATAGAAATGTAAGACTTGACTTGCATAAATGAATGTGTGGCCTTGTCTTCTACAGTGCAGAGAAAATATAATGAAAAATATATTTAATATATTGTAACAGTAATAATAATAATATCATAACAGGTTTATTATTTAACAAACAGGCTTTATTAATCAAAGACAGGTGTCAATTGTCACATTCTCCCCTTTTTCCCCAATGAGGGCAGGCGTACAGGCAGACTTCCATTGCAAACTTTTATTTTTATTTTCAAAACAAAACAAAACTGACATGAGGGTCAGACACAGGACTTCAGCTTAAACAAAGGGAGACAGGAGAAAACCAAAAACTATAACGACGGTTGACCGACAGGTCGGTCACTCATGAACTATATACTAAATACCAAACCCCACAAATAATCAAACATAACTACTCATTTTAAATTAAACACAGCTTTGTTAACTAATAAACAAAACCCACCACCGCTTCATAATAAAAGTACACAAAACAAAACCCAAAACCAAAAAGTGATAAAGGACAGCATCTAGTGGCCGCCCATCATCACAGTCCCCATACATGACAGTACCGCCTCCCCCATGGTGCCCCCCAGGACACCCAAAGCCCAACAATGGGCGGAGGCAAAGGAATGCATCCTGTGAGCCCCACCCAGTCGCCTCTCGCTGGACTACATCCTGGCTGGCGCTCCATATATCCAGGGCAGGCCGGGTGGGTCTCATGGGACGCTTTCTGCTCTCCTTTTCTCACAGGCGGAGCCCACTACAGGGTGCCCCTCACTGTCCTCATGGGCGGAGCCCCCACTGGGGAGCTTCTGAGCTACAGTTACCCCTCTGTAGGGCCTTTGAGCTGATATTAGCTATCCCCTCTGTGGCCTCTGCTAGACTAGCTGCTACCGGGGTTAGCCTTTGGGCTGCTACCTGGGTTAGCCTCTGGGCTGCTACCAGGGATAGCCTTGGGGCTGCTACCGGGGTTAGCCTTGGCCCTAATACCTGGCTTGAGGCTACTTGACCGGGATGCTTGAGCCTCGGTGCTGGCGTGGGATGCTGGAACCTCGGCGCTGGTATGGGGCGCACACTCACTGGCGCTCGGGCTGCAGCCACACAAACACTCACTGAAGCCGGGGCTGCTGCCACACGAACACTCACTGAAGCCGGGGTTGCTGCCACACGAACACTCTCTGAAGCTGGGGCTGCTGCTACACGAACACTCTCTGAAGCTGGGGCTGCACCGAAATGAAGACTCTCTGGAGCTGGGGCTGCAGAGACACAAACATTCACTGGAGCCACAGCTTGCAGCCAAAGCCAGGGAGCAGGTGTGGGGGGCTGCAGCTTTGGTGCTGGCACTTGACGTGTGAGCCTTGGTGCTGGCACGGGACGCAAGACCCCCCTTGGAGCATCCTTGACGCTCGGGTACATCGCTTCTTGGCTTGGGGACACAGACTCTGGGCTCTGAACTGCAGCTCCTGGGCTCTGGACTGTGACTGTTTCGTGGCTCTCAACCACATCTGCTTGGCTTTGGACCACGGCCGTGAGGAGCGGTGAGACGGGCTGCGTGGCCTCGAGGAACGGCAAGACTGGCTGCTTGACCTCACGGGGCTGCTGTTGTCGGAAATCGACCACCTGGCCTTGCTCCTCCACGTACTGTTCAAGGGTCCAGCGGGAGGACCGGAAGAGCACTCATGGCCGGCGCCTTTGTCGGGGTGCTCAAAACGGGCCTTTTTGCTCGCTTCCTCCTCGCTGGTCGAGGGTCTTGGCAGGACGCCAGCGGGAGGACCGCCAGTGGCTGGGACCTTTGCCGGGGTGCTTTAGACTGGCTTCCATGCCCGCTTCCTCTTCACCGGCAGAGGTGCTAGCCAGTTGGCTCTGGCATAGGCAGCAATGTCTCACTGTATCAGGCCCTGGGAGAGTGCAGATAGCTCTGCCAGGAGCCGCTCCTCCTTGGGCGTGCACACCACCCACGACTCGTCTGCTGCGTCTGATGTTGGAGGGTCAGTCTATCTGTCACATTCTCCCCTTTCTCCTTAGTGAGGGCAGAGGCACATGCAAACTTACATTGCAAACTTTTATTTTCAAAACAAAACAAAACTGACACAAGAGTCAGACACAGGACTTCAGCTTAAACAAAGGGAGACAGGAGAAAACCAAAAACTATATAGACGGTTGACCGACAGGTCGGTCACTCACGAACTATATACTAAATACCAATCCCACAAACCAATAACCAAACATAACCACTAATCTTAAATTAAACACAGCTGTAACTAAAAAAACAAAACCCACCACCACTTCATAATAAAAGTACCCAAAACCAAAAAACATCGTCACAGTCCCCACACATGACATCAATAGTTTAAGAAAAACTACGTAATGTTTTTGGAAATGAGCAGTTCTGCAGTAAAGGATAAAATGTGCATGTTTTATGATTATTATTATTATCATTATTATTATTATTGTTGTTATTATTATTATTATTATTATTATTATTATTATTATTATTATTATTATTATTACTATTACTATTATCATTACTATTTGCCAAAAAATTCCTTTCGGAAAAATAAGCTTTTGGTGGTTAAAACAGATGGGCCGTGGTGGGTTTGCACATTGGTGGCCCAGTCTAGGCTCACCGCATGGAGCTGGCTTAGAGCACACAGCTGCACACCTGTACAATCTCACACCCTGGCCAGGCTTTATTAACACTGTGTTGAATGTTTGTGTGTGTGTGTGTGTGTGTGTGTGTGTGTGTGTGTGTGTGTGTGCGAGAGAGAGAGAGAGAGAGAGAGAGAGAGAGAGAGAGAGAGAGAGAGAGGGTGATAGAGACAGACAGACATGGGGAGTGAGGAAGGAATAAGAGCAATAGGAGTGGGAGAGTCAGCTGATGCAGTCTATTCTGCTGGACGTAGTGCTTAACAGGATCCTTCACTGGTCAGTACATGATAGCCACTCTCTCATGGACCATTTGTAAATTAGAACTGTCTAAGAGAATGTGTAGAAAAAATGTGGATTTAAATTCCACCAAAGTACCATTTTAAAGTAAATGTATGTACTATAGATTAACATGTACTGTAAGTACCTGTGTTAGTCCGGGTATGCAGGAGTGTATTGCCCAACACATATAAACCATGGTTAACCATGGCTAGCGTAGACCGCCAAAATGAAATTAGCCAGTGAGCAATTCTCACTGACACTGCTTAAACCACACAGTCATTCAGGAGCTCTAATTAGACTTATAATGCACGGACATAATGTGTACTTAACTTTATCATGACATGCAAGCTCTAAATGGAAAAAACACTTTTATCCTTATAGTACTTTTGTACTTATAGTAAAATAAAGTTCATAAGAACATATTGGCCATTTCCAACAATATTCATTATTAAATATGTGTCATATTTAGTGTGACCACCCAGTTCATATCTATGTTTATATGTATGTGTACTTTGACATGTTGTCCAAACCATTCCTGAACAATGTGTACAAATAGAAGGACCCCAGTGGAGGCCCCACCTCCCTATAGCTTGTAGGTCTGAAATGACAGATACCACAGCACATCTTGATATATATATATAATATAATATAATTGTATTATTTTGACAGGTTCGTTTGAGGACATACACACAAACACGCGTGCAGGCACACACACACACACACACACACACACAGGCACACAGGGAGTTCTCTAGCCTAGTGGGGCTCTGTTAAACATTTAGAAGAGAGCCCAATCAATTATGCACCCAAGTAATTGTTCATTGCTGGAAACCTTTTGCATGGCCTTTACTCGGCCCACCACCACAGAGGAGGGCCAGACCCAGTCTCTGCCAGACCCTTAGCTTTGACCACCCTCATACTGCGATCAGGATGGGCCCTGGCAGAAGTGAGCACTAGAGAAGTGTTGATACTGTAGTAGAAATACTGAAAGTCATACATCACCAATGCATGATATAATCACAACCTCAAAAGTTTTCACTGCATTATTGTAGGAACAGCTGTAACCCTGAGACAAATTGAATGTTTGTGCCAGTGTTTATTCTCCTCTTTTAGCCTGCTCTTTTGGCAAAGCCTGATTTTATACAGAGGGCATTGCTTTGGGAATCAAAGGATGAAAATGATTACAGAAGGGGAGCCTGAGATGCAAACCCGAATGAACTTGCAGTGCTTGTATAACAGGATGAGCAACTGGAACAACTGTAATGGCTAATTATAAATATTATTTGGTATAACCAGATAATTAGACAGACAGACAGACAGACAGACAGACAGACAGACAGACAGACAGATAGATAGATAGATAGATAGATAGATAGCTTGGATAGATAGCTTCATGTAACTGACAGTTGTCTTATGCCATCATGTCATTATGTCCATTAATATATATCAGATGCTACAAATATATCAAAGTTCATAAAATCAAAAGACAGTGCAATATATATCACACAAACAACACTTCTGCCAAAATTCTTGAATAATTTCTTGTTCTTCACATCTCCTCAAATATCTGAAAATTAATACAAATGTTACACTTCAGACTTGAGTCTCAGAAACAGACATATAACCAGTACCTGAATTTTGTTACTTATTACTGTGCATGAAAGTAATATACAGTATTCGATTTTTTAAAATGTTATGTTTAAAATATTTAGGGAATCATGAAGAACGAGATATTATTTTGTATTTACAAATTAGCTTACTCCATTGGTGGATTTTCTTGTTGCTTAATATAATTTCAGTTATATATGTTGTTTTTTTGTTTGTTTTTTGTTTTGATTTTTTTTTGCATGTTTATTGATCTAATTTGCCAAATATATATTTTTACAGCTTTTTATTTTTTTTCCTCTCCGTTGAAGTTTGCCCTAAATGACACAGTAGTCATAATAGCTTGAGGATTGACCCCTTCTGGTTGTTTTGTGACATAAATAAACCAATATTTCTGAGTGGTACTAATTAATATTGTAGGAATATAATTTTACACTGAGAAATAATCTTATCCGAGAAAAAATAAGATGTATCACTTTTCTTATGGTGCTGGTAGCAAAGATTCACACTTAATATGCGTTATGGTCGGCGTGGCAGGCAGGCTGACAGGCTCGCTGTGAGTTAGCAGCCCCTCACCACCAGCTCTAACACCACCCGCCATCGGAACTGCCTCCAAAATGACTCGCAAGGGCAGGAGAAAATGTGTTCAGGTTCACGCCCCCGTTTCCTGCCTCTAAGAATACCTTCATTTACAACGTGAGAGCTGATTACACGATAAAGTGTTAAAATCAAGTGAAAAAGCAAATTTAAATGATTACATTTCTCTTTTTTTTACCCAAAATGTAGTTAATCAGCCAAGACATGTTGGGAATCACTACAGGCAAACATTCTGGACTGGTTTTCCAGAAGTGGCTGGAATTCTGCTGTATTTATTGTCCTATTAGATTCTATTAGTATAAAGACCACTATGAAACACAGTGTACTTAAAATGTGGTTAACCTTACCTTAATTTACCCCAGAAAATACACCAAACCCCTTCATTTGAATTAATTGGTCATTAATTTGTGAAATTTTACCTTAAAATTAGATTTAAGGCATGAGTGTGAAACTCCTTATTCTTAAATTTAAGGTATTACTTTAGGAGGTTCTATTATTTAAGGGGCAAATTTGAAAAAGTAAGGAGAAAATTCAGTAGTTTTACTCTTTAATCAGCCTTAATCTGAGCACTTTTTCCCTTCATTTTCCTTAATTTCCTGTAATTTTAAGGGGTAAAATTAAGGCATTTAGTTTTGTAGTGGACCCTCTTCACTGTTCTGTTTATTTCTATAGCACTCAATAAGTCATGTGTCCTAAACCACGACTGTAAATCTACTCCACCTTAACAAAGCATTGGGTGCACTGAAGAAAGTTTGTTTCTGTTTTTATGGGACAGAGTTGGATGACTAGTGTTGTCGGCAATCCTAGTCTTACAGCCACAGCACTGAACTACAGACTCCAAACACATCTGGACTGAGTGGGAAATTGTATAAATTAAATTTTTCTCAACATTTTTCATGTTGGTAATTATAGCCACTTATGTGGTTTCTGACACTACCTGACACATTGTTATCTATAAAAATCCAAAAATTAAATTTAGGCTTTAGCCGAGACGTGCTAGGAATCACTACAGGCAGACATTCTTGACAACTTCAGGGCTGGTATTCCAGAAACGGTTGGAATTCCTCTGTATTTATTATGATCCAAGAAGTAAATAAAGATCCTTTTCGCACCTGTTTTCATTTCTACATTTACGGCATTTAGCAGACGCTTTTATCCAAAGCGACTTCCATTCCCTAACTACAGGGGACAGTCTCCCT